>JAQFZN010001093.1:0-18836 GCA_034687075.1 Geophilus carpophagus | reverse complement strand
ATCCAGTTGGCATAGTGGTGTGAACACAAACTAAATCCTGTCTTTTTCAAACTCAGTTTGTCTTGATCCCATTCTTGCTGAATCTCATTTAACTGAATGAGATCCACTGGTGTGAACAAGGTATTACCGTCCAAATGATAATCGTAAACGTCTTCCACAAAGGTCTCGACCGACAAGCAATTGCCCGTCGGAGACAACAAGTGCACAAGATAAATTCGCAGATCTGCATTCTCCTCTTCCTCGTTGCCTGGTCCGCCGACACCCGACTTCAAACTCCAGCCCGTGACGGTGAATACGTCATTGTTCGAAATTGCCAAGTGGGCCAACGTTTTTGTGCAAACCACCTGACAATTCTGCTTCAGCTGCAACACGTCCAAACACGACGACATTGCCAGCAAATCGTCTCGACTATACACTCGAAGATGCTTGTGAACTTGCGCCTTGAAAACAATTTTGGGACCGGCGATCCTATCAATGGCCCGATTGTTCTCTCGGTCGACCACTGATCGTAAGCCACATATAACTAATTTTGGAAACGACAACAACTCAAACTGGTCCTTCGTTCCCCCGAATTGTAAATTTCCAGCGATGTTTTCTTTATGCGCAACGCTGCAGTCGTTGTTGTTGTCATTAGCACAATCGTCCCACCAAAATCTAATGAAATCGTCGAAGTACGGACTTTGTTTCTGTCGCATGTTCTCGACGAGATTGAATACTCGCACGTTTGCTTCCGGAAGTTTCTCGAAGAAATCGTACATGTTGAAAACGACAGACGAGATGGGTCGCAATTGCATAGGATCACCAAAAAAAACGAACCATTTCTGTTTGAAATGACGTAGACGTGCCATCAACACGTAGAACAAGGGTAGCGATATCATAGATGTTTCGTCCAAAATCGTAACCAAGGGCAAGTCGTAAAAAGGAGACTCGTATTGATTTTTTTTGAAACACCGCCCGTCACTGTAGTTGTTCTCGGCAGCAAACTTGATAATATGTCTGATCACATCGTCTTGGTCAGACTCGAGCCACCTGTCGCTCATCTCTCTCCATTTGTCCAGTCGGTTCACAAGTCTGATTCCCTTCGAGCCTAGTCCGATGAACCTGTGTATCGTTTTCCCATCCACATTGTTTGCGGCCATGTTCGTCGGTCCCAGCACGTGTGTAGTCACGTACCTCGTCGGCAAGAACGGTTGCGACTTCAAATGTCTTGTCAAATGCTTGATGAGATGCGATTTTCCACATCCAGGTCTGGATTTCACAACCAGCCACTTTTCTTCCGGCAAGTCCTTATCGAAAAAATGAAAAACACGCATCTGGTCAGTGTTTAAAGGCTCCAGCAATGGTTCCAGCGACGACGAGTCTGGAGTAGTGGACTCTGCAGTTGCTACTGCCATTAACCTTTTTCTCGAAGTTTTCAGAGTGAAATTGTTGCTGACGGTATTTATTATATATTACCCTTATTGTCATTGTCATTTAATAATAAAAAAATAAAAACGTTGTGTCGAAACAAACAACATTATAAACATAATTACAAAAAAGGCAAGAAACAAAGATTACTTTTTGAATCGATATGTTTTTATTTTTAATAAGAAAAGAGGAAACTAAACTACAAGTGTACCAGATGACAACAACAACAATTAAACACTAATAATAATAATAATCATCATCATTATAAAAATAGTATTATACGGGGGAATAACAACTAACACTTCGGTCTGGTTATGGAGAAGGCATCCAGCAGGAGGGAATGTCTCACATCTCTCCGCAACGATTCGCGACAGTTTGGATTGTTGCCGTAAGGACGATGCCTTATATCGAAGGAACCGAAAGTCGCTACCAAACTCAAAAATGTTTTCGAGAGTGCCGGCGTCACGAAAAGAACCAATTCGTCGTAACAATTTTCTATTAAAGCAGTCATTAATTTAATCACGTTCTTTGTCATGATGATTGCTCCCGGGTGGTCGTCGCTGCAGCAGAGAGGAGAGGGGGACCATATCACAAATTCGATCACTTTTAATTTGCCATCCCCTCTCAATCGTGCAAGAAATGAGGTCAATTCTTCATCCAACCCGTAGTTTTTATTCTTCCTGAGCTGTTCTTCTGTCAACTTACACGCCGCATATTCATATTCGATCGTAAGTCGGTCGATATCGAATTGGTGAATAAACTCCATTTTTTTTAGGTTTTTCTCGTTGCTGATTGTGTCTTCAAACCGAACGTGAAGCGTTTTCAATCTGCTTCTCTCTAACAACCCAACTCGAAAAAACTGAGCACTATCGCCTTCTTCGACTAGGTCCAAAGTCAGATGTTTTACGTTACTCAAAAAGAACCGATTTTCGTACGGGTCAAACAACCCACCCGAAACAGATAACCACAAAGGGCCGGCAAAACATCCCACTGCTTCGGGAGTAAAACACTCGTTCATCGAGAGGCATTTACAGGACGCAACAGCAACGTCGTGTGACCGATGACAAACGATCGTGCAGTTTTCTAGCTCTAGGTACTCGAATGTTTTCTGTCCGCCATCGGTGAGTACGGACAGATCAACTTCGTCGGACACCCGATACATCACTAAATGCAAAGAGGTCAAACCAGAAGACCCGGCGATAGCCCGTAAAACCTCCTCGACGTTAATCGAACAGCCCACGACCAGATGCAAAAATCGAATTTGATTTCTTTTCAACATTCCGACAATCGCTTCCTTGTCGATTTTTCCCGCAATTCCGAATTGTAAATAACAGAACCTGACTTTGTCAAATGTACTGGTTTCGAAAGAGAGCAAAACCCTCGTTATGCAAAGGCCATGCAAGCTCACGCTACACGACTCTTTCTGCGCCGACTGTAAAAGAGAAGAATAATCATCTATTCTTTCCTGTATTTCACCCGCCTGTAAGCTTAATGTAACGTTTAAAATGTGTAACCGGCACTGATCGTCCAATAAAAAACTAACCCAGGCGTCACTCTTAAAATCGAAGACTATTTTGAAACATCGATTTTTGTCATTGCTTTCTATCAAAACGCGTGAGAAGACACCACCATCGCCGGCAAACATCTTTTCGCACAGTCGATAGGTTTCAAAATCACTCCAACCGCCTTGTTGCGGGTCAAAGCTGGAATCTGTCAACAACGGCGATATCATTTTTACGAGGTTAAGGTCGATAGGCACAGAAGACGGACAATCGCGAAGGGCGTGGGACAGGCGTTCGAACTGAGACGTGTAAATGTATGCGAGTGACCTCGTCTGAGAGAATAAATGACATGATTCCTCCTGGAGCAAGCCGAAAAGAAAGGGCAATATGCCAGATCGGCCTTCGGTCTCGAAGAAAAAATGTTTTACAATTTCCGTTAATCTGCCTCGATTGAAATTCAAATTATTCAATTTGAAATCGACCCACACTCCATACGCGCTAGCAAATTCCAATATTGACTTGTAACACCCCTCGAAGCAGATATTCGAATCGACATTGTTGCGGTCTTCTAGAATCATGAGAATTTCGAAAACGCGAAGTATCTCCGTCGAATAGTTACAATCCAAAAACTGAGAATCGTCATAGTTTTTTAAAATTCTTCGCAACGACATTATTCCGAAACACCGGAAAGACTCTCGCATTTTCTTTGTCGTCGCTTCTGTTTGACCCGGACAAAACAGATCGATCTCATCGTCGTCATGGTGCAGGGAACAATTGACTACGTCGTTAAAAATACTTCTGTATACCTCGGTCAACGTCATTCCAATAGCAACTCCTCTCTGTTTTAAAGCATTTCCCAACAACAGCAAAAGGTACGGATAATCAAAATTTTGAAAATCAACGGGACGCAACCTCGACTCCAATTTCAAAACCTCGTCGTAAAAATCGAATGTGGGAAAATACATTTTTAAAAACTTGCATTTCACCCTAGCCTCTTCGAATCCCCTGAGCGTTATTCTCTTATCAAATACTCCGTCCTGATTGCCCAACATGCTACGACATGTGCCAGGTCTGCTCAGTACAATCAAAAACATGCTACCGAATTTCCTTTTGTGCAATATTTTAGTAATCTCCTTTCGTCTTTTGAGAGAAACCCTTTCCAAACCGTCCAATATGAAAAGCGTTTTATTTGCAAATTTGTATATCGCTCTATTGAGTTGATTCATGGCAATTTTCTCATTGCCGACGACGAGCGAGTGAATGTCGTCTACCAACGTCCAATTCTTTCGGTTCTTCATTTTTTGAATTGGCACATGGAAAACCAATCTAAAACGTTGCATATACTTCTCTCCAGTCGCCCAATCGTAGACCAGTTTAGCGGCAAGCGTAGTTTTCCCCGAACCTGCTTCGCCGTCTATCCAAACCCTCTTACAGGGTTTTTGCATTGTCGATTTGAAGATGTTGCACGGTCGAATAAATCTACCAGGCTGACTGCCGAACGACTGCACGTAAAGTGTCGGTTCGGTGAAATAATCAACAATTGGCATATCCACAATTTCTTTTAAAAATGACATCTTTGGCAACATATAACTTGTATACGAGAGTTGGATGGAATTTTGAATGCCACTCAATACCGCAGAACGTCCACTAGAATGCTGTGACGTGCTCTCACCTTGACATACTGTATAAAAAGACAAACAAAAAAATTGTTAATAAATTAAGTAAATTCAAATATAAAATAAAAATATATAATAAATCGATAATAATTGTTTAAAAAGTGTACCTACCCTGTGTCTCGTTTAAACTCGCCGCCATAATTAGGAAGGAAAGTCGAATGCAGTTGAAATCACCAAGCAATCGAGAAGCAAACGAACCTTTCGGTTGATTTAGACTCGCGCTAATGTGTGTAATGTGTGGTAAACGTTGACTCAAGCCGTGGCACTCACAAACATCCTAAGCCACGCCCCCTTTCTTTTTTTGCTACCACAGCTGTGCTTCTCATTCACTTCCTGCGCTTTTCTATTTCCAAGTATATGTTGGTTTTTGTTATCATTTATTTTCATCTGTATACACGGGTTGGATCACTTTTTTTACCACTATAAGAAAATTGAATACATCGATAATGTCTATAGCGTACGATGTATAATATGTTTCCGATAATTCAAACAAAGGAAATATTTTCTTTTCTAAATTTCCTTCTCAAGCAGCAAATTCGATTGCACGTTTTCGTTCCATTAAGCATATTTCCGACAACATGCCGTTAGATACGTCGATCTTGTAGCCAAGCTCTCCGCCCTGTTGTTTGCACTGCCGGGATTGCCTGTTAGCGTAATAGTAACATCTCCCATCCAGAATTGCACCTACCCAGTTATAGGGAGTAACGCAAAAAAATGCATTTTGTTTATTTTTTTTATACAATGTAATATTCCACAAACCGTTTTTGTTGTTAAAATCTAGTTTAGGAACAGAGAAAAGACATTTATTTTTAAATCTCGAGAACAGCACGACGGACACGAGAATTAAAACGATGACAATCCAATTGAAAATAAATCCAGTGTATTTTACATTTTTCATATATTTACTCAATTTTATCATTGCAATTGTATTATTATTGTTATACTTATTATCAGTATTATTATCAATTGTTAAATTGTTTCACTTTTATTTTTATTTTTGTCATCGCCGCTATTGCTATTGCTATTGCTATTGCTAGCACTATTGCTAAACACAGTTTTACGTTTTGAAATAAAAAAAACGAACAAAGCCAAAAGTAAAGAGATAACCACATTTACACGAGAACTGAAAAAAGAGACTTGGCCCAGCAGGAAAAAAGCGCCCAAACCAATACCGACACTGAGCAAAACGCTAAAAAACCAATTCACGGTGTCCGAACTCATAATGGGCGCTATAACTTCGTCTTTAAGTATAACTCCCATCGTAGACAGGAAACTAGAGTCTTTGCACTCATAGTAGTGGCCTGCACTGCTATTGCGGATTACGGACTCGACGTAACCGGCTGTGCAACGATTGTTACAACAGTCCGTGCCCACTTTCGATTCCCAGCCAGCACAATGGACATTGGCGAGGAATTCGTCCGGAGAGCAATAAACGATCGACTCAACTTTACCATGATTGTCGCTGCAGCAAGAAAGTCCGGCTACTTTACAAGAATTGTTCAACAAACTGAAACTGTCGTATCGATAGCAACCGCTCAACTCCTTGGAATAGGTCCTGACGTAATCTACCGCAAGCGCAGTCAACGTCGCAAGTCCTGCAACCGTCGCAATTTTGTGCCCGTTTTTGACGGCAATCCGCCCAGTCTTTACGAGTGCCGATTTGAAAGCGGGGTGCCTCTTGGCGACAACCTCTGGTCCCAACGTCCCCACGTCTCGAATGTCCTTCGCGTTCAGTTTTAATCCGTCAACCAGACGATTGGTTTCCTCGGAAGAAGCTACGACAGTTTTTTTCACGTCTATATTGTCGAGGGTCTTATAAATGTCCTCGAAATCTTTGTTCGAAAGCTTCTTCATCGAGTCGCTTTTAGCAAATACTCTATGCAAATCTTTAATCATGCCCTTCTTTAAAAATAGAAAAACTCTGTCAATGCTTTCTCCGCCTATCGTCATGACTGATTTTTTCGTAATTTTTGCTCGGTCAATCAAAGCATCCCATAATCGTTTCGCCCTCTTAGAAATTATCAATCCACGCACGTGTATTAAATTGTTAGCCATGTGGCTTACGTTTTTGAATTTACTTTTACTGAAAAATTTGGGAATGGATACCATTTGTTTTTAGGGTTTTTAATTTCTTTTTATTTTATTTTTATTTAACCGATATTCAATAATCAATTGTTTATTGCTGCCTTGAGAACAAAATTTATACATACATACATACACATTAACATTTATCCGACGATCAACAATTGTTTATTGTTGATTTCCACACAATATGACAAAAAAAAAAAAGCGTTTACAATCTCGGCGGGTTTAAACGAGCATGACTCCCAAAACTTTCAATCAGCTTTAACACCTCCGTCCGTAAAGCACCGACCACGAGACTGATAGAAATTTGGTTGCTTTGAAGAATTCTTACACCTTCTTCTAATTGTTCAAATCTTTTCGGAAACATGCTCGGTACATTCTTCCATTGATCCCCACCTGCTTGACCAGGGACCTGGTTATCAGAAGCATTTATCGCGTCCACCCGAACCCCGTCAACACACTGTTGTTGTTTTTCTCTCTGTTCGACTCGTTTTTCACCTCTCGCTTCAGTTTCTTGCTCCCCCCTTACTGTCGGCTCTCGAATACTCTGGACTGAAGGTTTCAGGTCAATTTCCGACGAAGGAGCTGGATCAGTGCAAATGGCAGATGGAGCGGAAAATGGCTATGTTTTGAAATTGTAAAAAAAAAAAGAAAGTGAAAAAATAAGAAAAATGACAAAACAATAACAATAATTATATAGAAAATGAAATACCTGCGGATAACCTTCTAATAGAGCGGGAAACAGTCTTTGTTGTTGTTCACCGTTGGCCGTCGGGACGTAATGGTAGATTCTTGATCTCACCTGAAACGCCTGCTTTATCAACTCTTTTGCTTTGGCCGATTGACAATCAAAAATTTCAGGGTTTTTATAAATTTGTAAAAGTCTGAACAAACTATTCTGCAGATTCCTGGAGTTTTTCACATTAAAGCAGTTCGCAATCTCTTTCCAGAAACGACCCGGGCATTTTGTCTTCTCCCTGGTGTATATTGACAGCAAGCGCTTGTCACTCTCCGAGATTTGGGACTGGGACTTCGACTTAACCATGTTTGAGCCGTATAAATTCAAAAAACAAATAAATATTCAAATCATAACATTTCTGTTTTTCAAAACGATTTAACGAACTTGGTTTTGCACATAAACCTGCACCGCATTACGTTATTGTTTACAGTTTGTTTGATCAGAGATAGAAACTCAATGTGGCTCTCTGCCTAGTAAAAGAAACCGTGCCATTTATACCGAAAACAGTTATCAGTGTGTAAAAAAAAAAAAAAGGGAGGCGTGGCAAGAAAAAAAGCTGACAAATGAAAAACAACATTTGTACATTCGATACAAAAAAACGTTTTTAAAATGAAAAAAACAATATTTGCACATTCGATAACAGGAAACACAAAAAAAAGATCAATTTAAACCTCAATTAACATTTAAAAATGGATCTCGAAACAAACACGAATTAACACATTCAATAAATGTTATTTAATACATGTATTTTTTAAATACAATTTTAAGCCAAATTGTCTTAAATTGCTCGAGTTGCTTAAATTCAGTTCTAGCAGATTTAAGAAAAATATTGCTTAAATTTGACTTAAATTTAAACCACACATTTTCTTACTTATCTGTCTTAAAGTAATTGCTGTTAAGAAAAACTGATTTGGCTATGCTGCTCTCGTAGACGGTGGCGCCATCCTGTGAGCGCGGCCAAAATCACTAATGCTCTTTTCTCTGTGCTCTTTTTTTTTTCATTTCCTTTAGAATGTTTATATCTGGGTTTTCTCAGGCTTTATTTACATTAGTGATTTCGACCGCGCCCATAGGATGGCGCCACCTTCTATGAGAGCAGCATAGAGTGCACATTTTCTTGGGAAATGCTTCATTTCCGACACACGAGGCCATTGTTGTTGAACTCAGAAGCATCACTGTAGTAGGTAGGACTAAAATCAGAAAAATATCTCATTACCAATGTTTCCAAAAAAGATGATTTCAAATTTTATGTGAAATATATATATATTTATTACATCCAGATATCCGGATTGACATAAAAATTAATTAAAATAATTATAAATATAAATATAAATATAAATATAAATATAAATATATATATATAAAATAAAATTGAAACTTTCAACTTTATTTTAAATTTCATCACACTTACTATTATAGTTTTGTTTCATTTATTCATTTTTTAATATAAAAATATTTTAAAATACGAATAATCTTACTTTAAATTTGAAATCAGCCTTTTTTGCAGATATCTACTTCATGCAGTCGATGCACTTATTTGTCAACAAAGTGCAAGATTTTGATAATTGTTTTTAACAGTTACATGTATAACAATACGACATATCAGTTAATGTCCATCGGTTTGCTATTCCAAAGTATTCCTTTTATGTTGCCATTTTTAAAAAACAGTGGCGCCCTCTTTATTTACTGAAAGTAGCGAATAACTTATTGGTTGCTTGCGTAACTGTACTAGTTATATGCTGGCGTTGGGCTTTGTTTACACTAGTGATTTCGACTGCGCTCACGGGATGGCACCACCGTCTATGAGAGCAGCATAGAGTGCACAGCTTTAGCGACAACTTAGCCACATTCAATCTCACCTGCCTGTTTATTTTTTTAATCACGAAAATTGTTGTCATAACGCACACGATATAAATATCTCGATGTTATTTACAGATATCCACAGCAGATAAAACGTCACAACGAATCGGACCAACTTAGCTCACGCGCACACTATAGGAAGAGGAACAGGAAAGGGTGTATATTCAAAAAGATTGCGGCACTTGCACATTTACAACAACGACATGAACACGACGGAAAGAACGGGGAAATTAACCCTTGCACTGGGCCCGGTGCCCGGTGCAATAGCACACAATTGTAAGCAGTGCAGATGTGCTATTCACATTGGACACCAAAGCACAACTACTACATCTGCACTCGACTGTCGGGTAAGCAAATTGCACGATATCGACCTAGAAAAAATTTTACAACAACGCGATGCCCAAGTCGTGGACTTGTTATTGAATTACGAAGAGGACTTTGAATGGCAACCCCAACCAGCAGACGAATTATCTCGCTGGTTGGAAGAATCGGAATCGGGCACCCCAATACCTGCAATCCCGCTGGAAACGGTGATTGACGTGCTTGAGGAAGACAGGGGGGGCGGAGAAAAGTGCGTCTTCGTCTTCGACGGACATCTATTCAATGACTTAACTAGTTTCTGCAACAAAACAATATTGGCAGGGTGGGACGTGTTTGTGGCTGCGGCCAATTCGAACCACAAACACGAAATGTACGAGCCTGTCAAAGAATTGATACCTTTTGCAGATGTGATCGACAAGCAACATAGCACTTGTCAGGTCTGCGAAAGGAAAAAGTCCGCACTATTTATCCGCCGCCAACACCCCCAGACTCTTGTGCTGTGCACAAGATGTAATTCTACGGTAAAAGCAGAGATAAAGAAAAATAGGAGTAGTAAAAGGTAATTTGTTTTATTGTTTAATTTCTATTTTATAAATTAGTAAATTGTTGTCGTCATTCGTTACAGATTTAATCGTTTGAAACGTTTGAATCAGTAAAAAAAAACTGAAACGTCTACGAGAGCAGCATAGTGTGCACGTTTTCGTGGGAACGCTTCATTTCCGACACTCGGGCAAGGACTACTCACTCTGATTGTGTGTAACTAACTACTGTGTGCCTTATAGAAGCCAAAATTCATGTGAATCTTTAGGATCAATAATGAATGCAAATTGAAATTTGCAATTTGTGACAATTAGGGAGAATTCTCTTGAATTCATGAAAAAATATAGAAATTTTAAATGTTAAATGTTTAATAATAAAAATAAATAAGTATATAGAATTCATAAAAATTGGATTATAAAAATGCACTATAAAATTTATTTATTTTTTCGAGCAATTTGTTATACTAATTTCTGTTCTAAAATGGATTAATAAAAAAATGTGATTAATCAAAAAAACTTATTATTTTTTCTGCTTTCTGTTTTATAGAATAAAAATGAGAATAAATTAAAAAATATAAAAACATTCTTTTTTCCTTGTAGCTCGGATCATATAGAAAAAGTTCAATGAATGCCTCTGTAAAAAGGCCGTGGAAAGGGCGTCGAATTTCGGTTCGGACAGTGTCGGTCCCGTCTTCGTGGGTGCTACGGTTCTCTCGCGGCGGGCCGATTTGCGAGTTTTTCAGCCAAAATCAGCAAAATATGTGATTTTCGACGGTTCTTCGCCCGTAGCTCGGCCCCAGAAGGTCGTAGAAGGTTCCGCCAAAAACCAATCGAAAGGTCTCGTCGAGGCGCTTCCGATGGTCAAAACCGGAAGTCGATTCGACTCACGGTTCGCCGTCGACGGGCGATCGAGCAATTTGACACAAATTATCCGAATTTCACATTTTATTTAAACAAGATTACAATTTTTGTTTTTCAGGCAAGACAACTTTTAAGAATTTATTATTATTATTATTATTATTATTAGCCAAAATATTCTATATATATGTATATAAAAAAAAATATCATCAAAAACAATCTACTGCAAATATATAAGACGCGGCATGAAAAAACTGTTTGTGTTTATAGGTTTTACATTTATGATGGTATTATTAGTTTAAAAAATAAGTATCCATAGGCTGAATTTTTAAGAAAAAAAAGCACAGTCTCATACATGGGTATTCACGATAATCAATCGAAAAACAAAACAGTGCCATAAAATAATTCACTAAAGAAAATATCTACTTTCATAATAATATAAACTACAATATATATATATATTTAAAGGTTTTGTAAAATGTTAATAAAGATTGTAAAAATAACCTCTGTAAGCCAGTTGTTAGTCGTCAAAATACGGCTCGTCCGAACCCGATGAATCCGACAATTCGTAGTAACGATCAGAAAGTGTGTGATTAATCTGCTTTGGTTCTCCGGAACACGGCAACAACATACTACCACAAGCTGGGAAATATAAATATTACAGAAAATTTTAAACGAAAATTCAGAAATAAAATTATTATAACGACTCAACTGCTTTCATCCGAATCATCCAAATCAGAGACGTCAATGTAATCCATGTTGTACTTCAACCATGCAGGCTGCAAAATTTCAGTTGATTATTTTATATAGAAGAAGTATTAAATAGTTTCAGTTAGCCACCTTATAATTATTTGCCAATAAATAAAACCATTTTCCGGGTGTTTGCTTTGCAAACCTGAGAGACACATTCGTCGGATAAATAGTTCCCGTGCATTGTCCTGCGACAACAGGCCCGAGCAGATCCATATTATTGCGATAACAGCGAGAACCAAGCAGGCAACAAAATTCCACACGCCGGTCTTCCACATTCAAATCGTATTTTTTCACATCGCTCAGCATCACTTTTAATAGGACTTCGCCCAGCGATTCATGCCAAAGAACCCTTGCAGCTTCACTATATAAAGCAATTTGCAACGGTTGAATTAATTTGAAATAAAATTAAAGTAAAATAATAATTTGTTTCCCACACCTCTGGTCACTCGTCAACAATGATTCAGGTATTAAATGCGCCAGGTATTGCGAAAACTCCGTACTGTCTCGAACTGCCGCTAATCCTTTCTTCACCAAATATTCGTTTAAAATAACCGATCTACTGCTATTGATCAAAATAACCTCGTACATTGGATTCTGACAACCCCCCGATGCTAATTTTGAGATAACCTAAATAAACAGTTAAAAATTACAATTTTAATTTACAACAAAAAAGGGAAGGGGGTCACCATTAAATAGACTCCTACGCTCGATTTGCCTTCGTCATCACTGTCGCAAGTAACCTGTTTCCAGAGCTCTCGTCCAGCCTCCTCTCTGTAAGTTGTCATGTGAGCCATAGAACAAGGAATGGCTTGAAGTGGTAACTTGTCCAAAAATCTCTTTTCCAGGGCCTTCAAGTCTTCAATGGAGAACACCTTTCGATCGCCCACGTCTAAACGAAACATTTCCACTTGTTTATTTCGCAGAACTTTTATGACCTGAGATCGAAAATATCTTCGAAAGAGAAGGGAGAGGAAAAGGATGTTATAAAATCTCAACGTGTGATACTGTAAAATGTAAAATTATCATTTCGAACCTATTGGGTTCGAACGGAGCCAAGTAATATTTTCCTATCAGAACTGTAGCGGGTCTTTGCAATAAAGATGAATTAATTTCAATATTCAATTCATTTAATCTGAAATAAAATAAACAAACCACATCGACAAAAATAAACTACATTACCGACGATACATGTCACCCGGTTCCGTGAGGCGACAACAGAAATTGACAATTTTACTAAAATTTACAATAAATCTATTTTATAGCATTGTCGAGAAAATCTGGCATACTTACTCGTTGCCCATGCTAATTTTTCGAACGTAAAATATCGAAGGCGAATCCACCCGTGTGACATGAACCATTTGTAACGTTTTTAATTCCAATTGCTCGGTTAAAATTTTGCACGTTGATTCCAATCCTCCGGTTAATTCGGCCCACGTTTTCGCCCACGTTTTCGCCCTCGCTCTGGATCGTGTCAGCCATGATTTCGATCTTAAATTATCGCTAACTTCTAAAACTGATCCCCCCAATCATACTTTCTCATAAAAAAAAAAAAAAAAAAAATTGTAATTTGAAGCACATGCAATAACTTACCTCCTCTGCCAGCAATCTCGTCAATTACTTGAATATCGAAACCTGTGCGTTGGTCACTAACATTGTTCGCCATCTTACTTTTACTATAACCGGTCCCCCTGTTCTCTTCCTTCGTTTGTAGTCGGATGCAATCATCTGTATTCAATTTGCTGCCGTCGACAATTGTTCTTTCGTCAATTACACCTTTAGAAGTCGTTTTTTCTTTCCCATCTAAAATCGCCAACTCGCAAGGCTCAGGCCATTTTTTCGTAAATTTCTGTTCAGCTTCAGCGATTAATTTTCCAGATCTTGCTTCCAATAATTGCATGTGATCAGGATTATGAATCGCAAATTTTTTCTCTTTCAACCTCTGTGCTAGGTCAAACTGTACTGTGAAATATTTAATGGATGTTAACACATTGAACTTCTTCAATGAATTGATCCAAATCGTGTTCTCGTGAACTTTGATAATCTGAAATTGAAAATTTGACATCGGAGTTCAGATGTTTTTATAATGAAACAAATTGTATATTCCCCCTTACCTCCCCCTTTAACTCCGCATTTAGAATTAACCTAGAGACAAAGAAAATAGCACCATCCTGCCAAGTCGCGCTTTCATCCACAGGTCTTATGTTTGACAATATTATTTCGACCGCCTGCGCAGGAGTATTCCGAAATTTTTCCGGGAGAACGAGCAAGTGATCGGTCTAAATACAAAAAAAAAAAGATTAAATACAATCAACCAAAACTTATAAATGTGCTTACATTAATTTCAGATTCTTCAGCAGTTTCCAAATTTTGAATCGTGGCAATGTTCGACACTAAATTTAAAAGTTTTGCACGACTGTACGTTTCGTCAATGTTTTTAACGACAGCCAACATTCCAACATTCGGTGTTGATATTCTAGTTCTATTGACGGGAGAATTGAAATGTGCCTGCAATCTTATGTTTAACAGCCGATAGGGCTTAAGCGGATCAAAATCTTTCTTGGATTCTGAATAATATTTCATAACTTGCGCAAAATAGTGATTAGCAGTAACAACTTTCACAATTTTCAAATCGACCGATCCATCAGCAGGATGCATTGCAAAATTTTCATTCGGATTCAAAATATGTCGTCCTCTACACGAATTAAAAGCACACTCCCCAAATGATTTTAAATAACCACAGATGTGAAATGCCTCATGTTCCTTTTTCTAAATCAAATCACATTATTCGATTATTTAAACACACAATAATAATCTTATATAGAACAGAATTTAATCAAGTATCGGTCAGTGTTTAGTTATTTTTGCTTACTTTAAAATTTGAAATGGTCGAATTGAGTATGTAACGTTGAAAGAATTTAAACAGTAATAAAAATTATTAATTAAATACGTAGGAAAAATAATACATAACTAAACACGACATCCATCCGTTTTACTCTGTACAAAATCTACTGGTCAAGAAGTAGGCGATAATTAAATATACAGAAAAAATACGCAGGATGAAAATGAAATATATAATGAAGTAACTCAGCTAGCAGTATATAAAATTGAAGATACCATTTCGTGTTTCCACGCCAGCTCTTCAAGCTCCAGCGAAATTTTTTTATCACACTCCTTGAAGTACCGCGACATAAAATAGGTTTGAGGCAGGTTTTCATCAGTGAATATCATAAATGCGCTACAATTTCCACTAATCTATAAAAACATAAAAAAACCGCCCAATAGATACTTTAATTTACCTCAGTAAAAATGTACACTGTTACCAGCATTTTTAAATCTCCACCATGAAATCGAACAGCAGATTGCATCGCTTCTATCAGTACATTAAATCTGTTGTGAAAAAGCGTCCTGTCCGAAGTGTAGTCATAATGTACAAGATGTTTCGCGTCACTTATTTTAACTGCTTTGTAAACAATATCGTCCGTTACAAATATATTATCCTTCGTTCCACACATCCAATTTCTCGCAACAACTAGAAAATCAAAATAATTATTCACTCCTCGATCATTTCTTCATTCTGCCAACCACTCTAACCCGCTATTTCAGATTTTGACATTCCATTTCTAACCACTGTAACTGATAGACCCCGCACCTCGATTAAATTTTTCACGCGAGACACATTGTCTTCCGACACAAACACAACTGTCTTGGCTGTAGGTAAACGACAAAGAATATCTTTCAACGAAAATCAAAATACATAATTAACCAACTAACCCGATCTATGTACAAGAATAGCCAAAATTTACCAATTAATACAGCATCTTTTTCATAAATCGAACAAGTTTTAATAATTATATCCATATTAATAAAATGGGCGGCCTGCATTAAATCAGCAATGTATATTGCAAATGAATTTTTCACTTGTTCGCTTAAAAATTGTCGCATCTCCCTTGTCCACGTTCTACTGCACAGAATACATTGTAGCGATGTAACTGCTTGTCTCCATTTTAAAATTGTTAATAACTGACAAATATATATATATATATATATATATTTATATATATAAATTAAATTGAGTCTGTCCCAATATATTTCGCCGTTTACCTGATCGCTTGTTCCCTTTCGTTTTAACATCTCGTCAATATCCTCGAACACTACGTAGCACAAACGGCTTTTGTCTAATAATTTACAGTCCTCATCGGCAGATAGCAAACTGCAAATCACTGCCGGTATTGTCACCAGTATATGACATCCGCCAATTAATTTACTCTGAAATCAAGAATTTCTCACAGTACAATATAACGATAAATTTAATTAGCACTGTCCTTACCTTATCATTTTCCGTTAAAATTATACTCGGAAGATTAACCAAGCGAATTCCATTCGATTCCTTTAAAATATCTCGACACTTGTAGAACAAAAAGTCGGCTGACTTAAACGATCCACATAGAATTAGAAGAAGCGGCTGAATAAAACACAGAACAGTTACAATTACAAAAAAAACACCGATAAATTCCGTCTTCTTGATTTTATTCACCCCATTTCCCTTAAGTTCATTATATCTCTCGCGATGTTTCAAAAAGTTTGATATCATTATTGTTAAATAGCTTAAAGACTTAAGCGATGATTCTGGTCCAATCAACGCAACATTATGTTCGCGATGAATGGCGTGCAACGAATGTTTTTGTATAGGAGTGGGAGCCACAATTCCCATATCTCGCAACGACTGCAAGTAATAATGGATTCAAAACAATTATTAATTATCACGATAAATAAATAAATATCTTTTCCAACCTTTACAACATTTCCATCGAGCTTATCAAAATACCAAACTTTCGTTGGTACATGTTCAAAACGGAATACTTTGAGATAGTCGGGGCTTTCCGCGTAATCACTGAATGATGCCATTGTAATTTATAATTATTGCCTGTAAATCAAAACAAAAATTTTAAATCATGAGTACACTTTTCTGATTTGTTTACTCTGAATTAATTAAAAGGAAAAAGACAAGTTGCTTTCCTGCTAGTCAATAAATTTTCAAAGACAATTTGCCAAAGCGCGCGATTAGTACAGACCTAACGACGTAGGAAGCGTCATAAAACATATTAAGCTTAGATTGGATCGAACGACAGAGGTGTTGACAACCAGTTAGTCTGCGATAAAAAGGTAACTTCATACTATAAAGATAATTTTAAAAGTTTTATTTGATAATTATATTATTTTTTTCTAGGATCAAAGTATAAAAATGCCTAACTTTTACAAAAAGGGAATCATCCTTTCCAACGATGGGTCGTCCGTTTTTATATCGTCGATTTTATCTTTCTCGTCACTACTGGCTGCTTTGAATTCCCAGCCTGTGTTTACAACTATATGCGCATGCCTCAACCTTGACCATGAAACAATAATTCGGTTTGGAATCGGTGATTCAAATGTTGTTTCCGGAATTAATTTGGATCGCTCACAAAGAGACGAAATTCGTTTACATTGGGATCGTGTAGTAAGCGAAAAAATATCTCCTCGTTTAAAACACAAAAATGCCGCCATTTATTTCATACCTGTTATCGCACAAAAAAATTCGGAACAATTGCAAGATGAATTCATCGTTGAAGTACATTTAAAACCACAAGTGAACACACTCTATACTTTGAAGGAAGGAGCTGGGCAGTGTTACGTACGATCCGGGGATACAAATATTAAAATGGCACTAGCGCAGATACGTCATTTAGCTGTTCAAAGAAAAATGAAGGCACATTGGAAAACAATCGGAGAATTATTCGACGATATTAGAAAATTGAAAACAAGCGATAATTAAAACCTAAAATTTGTTTTTTTTTTAAATTATTGTTGAAAAAATTTTCATATAAAATTTTTGACTTTTTATGAAATATTATGTTTTATTGCAACATTCCCAATAAATATAAAAACCCGTACCAAACTTGCTACGCTTTCTGTAATTATTTTTTTTCTTAAAAACTTCTTAAAATACTTAAAAACTTAAAATACCAGGTTTTTTTATTTAAAATGTCAGGTTTATGGTTTTAAATCGAGTAAACTGGCTATATTATCGAGCTATATTGATAAACTCACATTATAAGAATGAAAAGCAGTCCATTTTATGCTAGCGGCTGAAAGCATTATAAATAGATAAATAATAAAATGTGAACAATGAGTCTCACTAACAATATTATTTAAAATTTCTAATAATATTATTAATGATGACTCATTCACATTTTATTATTTATCTATTTAGATGTTTACTGCCTACGTGACGGGGCGTATTCATATTCCTTCCATCGGCAGCTCTCTCCCCTGTACCATTCCAACAGAAAAATCAGTCGACGATGCATGCTCAACGCTTAAAAGACTTTAAAAAAAATGTGAAGATACAAGCTTCCGCTTGTGACTGCACAACCAAAGGTAATGTGTTTATAGTGTTTGTAGTGTAATTTTAAAATAGAAAACCGGTAATGAGAAATAAATTATGACATAGTATATAACACGTAAATGTACCTACTACAAGGCTGCGGGGAGTCTGCCAGTTGTTACGTTACTTTTTTTTCCCTGCATTAATATTTTTTTTAAAACCTACTCTGGACTAAAAAAAAGGTCGATTCGCCGCAATTTTTAAAAGTGCGACAAGTGTTTTTTTTGTGATGGGATTTGCTGCTGCATTGTCCAATCCGAAAGCAATTGTTCTGTAAAGACTGTGGTAACACCGCCTCCTTTTCTTTACATCAACATTGTAAGAGAAATTCTAATGTAAGAGAAATGTAAAAGAAATGTTTTCAATTATCGCTTGTTTTCACAACTAGCTTCATGCAAATGTCATGAGGGGGCTGGACTAGGCAGCAGCCATGTTTGTGTAAACCAGTCTTATTATGTAATAATAACAGTTTTTGGAACTAGGATCTAAAATACAAGTCTGAACATCTTAAATCTCTGATGTAGGCTAAATGGTGTGCACTCAAAATTAATTTTACAATAAAACGTTTGTCATGAGTTTTTTAAAAAATAAATAAACAATTACCGTATTTTCACGCATATAACCCGCAGTCTCGTACAACATGCACAGCTGTATAACTTGCGAATTTTGGGGATT
>JAQFZN010001092.1:0-18837 GCA_034687075.1 Geophilus carpophagus | reverse complement strand
AGTCAGTTAAATAATTCAATCAAATATTTTTAAATCTGAGCTAAATTTTAAAATTTCAAATTTTATGAAAAAAATTAAAAAACAATTTCAAATATCAGATTTTTCTTACCTTTATTTTTTAATTTTGTAAAATAAAATTAACATCCGACACCACTAAAACTTAATACATATCATTTCCATAAACTATAAACTATAATTATAAAATATAAAAAGTAAACAAACTTAAACCTTGAATCAAACATAAGAAAATAAGCAACCAAGGCCTTTTTTTGTTTACAATTCGGTGCTATCAAAGATCCAACACAGATTCGAAATTCGATTAAACAACAAATTAAATCATCCTTATTTTTATTTATTACAAAACTCAAGGGAATTCCCTTCACTGTCATCTCTATCGTAAGAAGCACTTTCACACACTGCTAATTTAACGAGATTTTTGGCCATAATCCAAAATGATCTCACATAAGCACAATTATAATTTTTTTCAAAGAAAAAAAAACCATAAAACCCCCTTAAAACTCTTTAATAACTATATGTGCAACCCTAAACAGAAAAGCCACTTCAAGTATAAATATGAACGTGCATAGTCTAAATTAGGCCCTAGTCATTGACCCTGTATAAATTCTAACACTAATTTGTCTTTTTTAAATCACCACCCTAATTTTATGGCGGGTCTAAAATTGGTAAACAAAAATAAAAAGAAAAAATTATGTTCATTTTTTCAAGAGTTAAAAAAATATTTTTTGTTTACTTTTTAATTTTTACTGATTTTTTTTTTAAATTTACATAACAGTCGATTCTTTTGATAAAATTATCGTTGAGAAAATCCTAGCTCGCTAAATAGACGAGTCTTAGTTTATTTTTAGATGATTATTCTTTACAAAGTGATTGCTCACAACACCATATGCTTAAGACTGAAAAAAATTATTTTAAAAATTTTAAGAATTTTTTTTACTTATGTAATCTAAAATATGGTCTAAATTTGTATAGACTTTTTTTATATTTATGCGTGATAATAAATTTAATTTTCTTTTAATTTTTTTTTTCTGTTTTATTTTGACATTTTTTAAGTCTGTTGTAGGTCAAATTGACATGGTAGATATCACTCATATTTCCCATGTTAAACTACCGAGTCAATGACTGTTTATATAGTACAATTTTTTTCATTTTTATTTTTCGAATCAAATTAAATTTTCATTTTAATCACAGCTCATTTTTATCATTTTCCAGGAAGAACCCTTTAGGTGATTATATTAAATATTTATTTTGATCAAAAAAAATTTAAAAAAAAATCAAAATGGCGCTAAAAAGTGCATGGATCACCTCATTAGGGTCATGAGAATTCTCATACTGGTATGATCATTTATACAATAATTTATTATAATAATTTACACTTAATACATCACATAAAAACACGAGTTTAATGAGTTATATTAAATTATTCAAAATAAAATTCAAATCTTAAAAAAATTACTTTTAGCAAAAAAATTTTTTAATTATATGTATACATATCTTTATAAAAATCAATATTAATTATTATGCAATCGGATATTAAGCATGAATAATCCCATAACAGCACTGAGAAAAAAAAATTCAAAAAAATCCAAATCCTGAACAAAAATAAACAAAAAATAATTAAAAAAAAAACTTATCAAACTTTCATCTCTTTCAAACCACGAACACACGTCCCATCGGTCAAAACCTACAAACTAACCCTTTCAACCCTTTTAATCACCACCTCTTAACCTAATTCTTTAAAAACCGGGAAGGAAAAGATGCAGGAAACATAGAAATTCACTCCTTTTCTTTAGGCACACGTCGCAGCCATTTTGGTTTGCCGCTCCCCGCTTTTAAACTAACTAACCAACTAAAAGCAAAATCTATTTCAATCCTTATCCTTACAAATTGCTTTTGCATTTCAACACTTTACTATTAAAACTTACCTGATGGAGAGCTGTGAGTCCATCCACGTTTGCCGTGTTGATATCGGCACCCTTTGCAATTAGCCGCGCAACTTCGTCCTTGTCGCCAGCAGCACAAGCAGCTAAAAACACGCATCCATCGCTGAAATTAATTTTAATCGACCGTTCCTTAAGTTGAGTGCATTCTTTGTTCGTTTCTGATTCTTCCCATCGTTTAAGTTGCTCGATACGTTTAAATTTGGCCGTCCCCGAAAGGGCTTCCATTAGCGACGAACTCAAATCCATTACCGTGGTTGATGGGTCGGTTTATCAGAAATGTTCACACTTTTTAAGGCCGGTTTAAGTCCTACATGACATGTGGATGGTTAAATAACTTCATACGGTAAACCATTAGACAACAGTCACACCACTAGGGAAAGAGAATCGGATCCAAGTTGCTAGATAATGGGATATGAAAGGGAAGGGAATGAACGATGCGATGGCTGACGGAAAATTTGTGGTTTAGTGACGTGTAGCGGTGGAATGAGATACTAAGTCACATGGCGCTCATATTTTACTGAATATAATGCAATTTGCAAAACAACTATACACATTTGAGAATTTCATGTTAATATTTAACATTTTCAAAGTGTGATATTTATATTTCTAAAGATTATTTGAATTATCCTTAACTTAGCAGTTTGATAACAGATGGCACTTCTACTAGAGATTTTGTTGAGTTCTTTTTTTACACATGGTTTTTACGACTACCACGAAGTTCAAATTTGAAAAAGCACACAAGAAAAATTAACTCAATCTATGTCAGTGTCAAGAATATTGAATAAGAAAAACTGTCACTCAAATAAAATTGTATTAGAATTTCAACTGTCACAGCCTAATGAGTCACCTTGATTAGTGTGATGACTTTGATTGCCTTGTTCCGCATTTAAATTATAAGCACAATGAGTTTGGGTATAAATACAAATTGGGAATGTTGCCTATCTGATAGGTCTTCGTCCTTATCAAGGTGTTTAACTTGTTGATTGCGGCCAGTCACATTGCACACAATCTCTTAGAAAGAATAAATCAAGTTTTGTTATGATGACTCTTATTGAGCAAAATAATGTCGGGCAACTGTACTTCATGTATGCCGTCATTGTCCCTCTAGAACGAAGCTACGTCGTAAATAAAAAAAGTTGACATTTACAAATTAACTACAGTCTCAGTTTCATTGCACTATAAAAGGTTCATTTGCATGACACATGACTTCACTGCGTTATTTATGGCAATGCTGATCTTTGCTTCTTTTTCTCTTTTTTAAAGCAAAGACATAGAACATAAGCGTTATATCAACATTAGTTTGAAGGCTAGATTTTGTTTAATTTCTTTTTTGTTTTAAACTATAGAAAAGAAAACATCTAGATACATCATGTTTACGAAGGAACACATTGCTTACTTGAATAGTTTCTGCTTTGGGTTTCATTTTTTGCTTCGCTTCGTTTAGTCCCTGCCATTTTGTTCAGGGTTATCCAAAATATCTTGCAGCACAAAATGCAACTGTACTAATGTTTTTAAGTGAAATAAGTAAACCTAGTATGAAAAGTATTAAACTCAAAATATTATGATTATATTCAAAAGCTTTTTATGAGCAAAGAATCACTGATGAAATAATGCCAAGTATATTATTTGTCAATCACACTATTTTTGAAATATGTAACATAAAAATACAATTCATGTCTTTATAAAAATACAACAGTTTCTTGAATAAATTCAAATTGCTTTACAATTCACAAAATATTTGAAGCAGTCATTATTATTGGTATTGAAAAGACATCAAGTGAGAATATAAATGACTTGGACAATTCATTAAAAGTCACACAATTTACAATGCTAATCTCGTTGAATAGTAGAATTAGATCACAAAATTGGCAGTTTTTGTAGAACATTTCAGTATACACTTCATTTTATATTTATACGGAGATTTCAATTACATAATCATAAATAGATATGATTGTTTCAAATTGATATTTAGTGAAATGGTAGAAATTCTCAGTCGAAATCGGGGACAAAAAGAAAACAAGATGCACAACTGAATTATTTCACCCTCTTTATATACATCATAAAAATATTTAAAAAGCAAAATGAATCCTATTAAAATTTAATTTCATTATCAATTAAATCGGTGTTTCAGCATTGCCATCACCATGATGATGAGCGACGGCGAGACTATGGCGCTTGGCAAATAAACTCAGCCTACGCCCCTCTTCCAATTCTTCACGTTCTGCATGTTCACGGTCTAATTTTTCCAAATCTTTGCGTACTAAGTGGTGTACAATTCCTGCACCAAATCCATCACCAACAACGTTCAGCGATGTCCGTAATCGATCACTATTTGAAAAGAAAGTAGTTTTTAAAAAATATTTTAATGATAAGGTTTTTTTTGTTACTTACAGCAGCCAATCAACTGCAAATAACATTGTGATGTTATCAGTGGGCAAACCAAGAGCTGTTAAAATAAGCACCATGGTTACCAATGCTGCACTGGGTATACTTGCAGCACCTACACTAGCTAAAGTAGCGGTTAAACTGAAATTAAAAATCAATTAATTAGTTTTTAATTTAATTCCAAGACTTAATTCTCACTTATAGAAAATTAAGCAATTTCCAAGTCAGTTTTAATTTCAAATTGTACTTTTGCTGTCCTGTTTATAATTTTTTTAATTTGATATTTTTCAATTTGATTTTAAAGTTTTGTAATTTTCATGGAATAAAAATTTATTTTCTATTCATAAAAATATTATGGAAGGTCCCAAAACATATTAAACCAACCATTGAATTCGCTCAATTTTCCGAAAGTTCAAACTAGGCCTAAACTTAATACCTCACAGTGACTAATTGACCAATATCAAGACTTATTCCTTCCATTTGCGCGATGAATATGGAAGCAACAGCTTCGTATAATGCTGTACCATCCATGTTTATTGTGGCACCAACGGGTAACACAAATCGTGTTACTCTTTTATCTACTTTGTTATTTTCTTCTAAACATTGAAATGTAACTGGCAAAGCAGCGGTACTAAATTCAAAAAACAAATTAATCAAAATTTCACAACTTTTTTCAGTTTTGACATACCTTGATGCAGTACCAAGAGCTGTAACCCAAGCATATAGCATGCCAAGGAAAAATTTTGCAGGATTTTTTCGAGTAATAAGGAAGAAAATAGTTGGTAATGTTATTATTCCATGTATTAAGAGTCCAGTTATTACAGTCACCATATACATTCCTAGAAATCTTGCTGTATCTCCCATGTTTTCAATAGACATTAACTTGCCTATGATGAGAAACATGATTCCAATTGGTGAGTACCACATAACAATACCCACAATTTTCATGATGATTTCGTTTAAAACAGAAAAAAACTCCACCATAAGTTTTCCTTGATCTCCCATCTGACCAGCAATAATACCGAATGCACAACAAAATACAATTAATCCTAAAATATCACAACTTGATTAAATGACCATACAATAAAAACATTATAAATGTGACAGCTTACCCATAACGTTGGTACCATCTTGATACATGAATTTTTTCGTAATAGTAAAAGTGCCATCTGTTTGAGATTGATTCAGAGATTTGGTAGTCCCCGATTGAATGCAAGCTTGAATTAAGTTTTCAGGTAGCATATTTCTAAATAAGAAAATGTTTTAATAAAATACACAACATAACCGTATCAGCATTTTGCTGATAGCAGAATATAGTGAAAAATCCCATTATAATCGTCTTGTTTTTCAAAGTATATAAAACTATAAAAAAATTGGATTTTTAAGGCCAGTTTTTTTTTTTTAAATAATATATTGTTTATCAATTATAATCGTATTCGAAATCATGTCAAATAACCCATTGGCTTGTCAACATTCGTTATATTGATAACTGTAACGTTGGTATATTAATGTGGCTAATGATGTTTTACAACTCAGCCTTGATTAGTAAATATAGGTAGATGGTTTTGCAAATGGATTCAGTTGAGAAATAAATAAAAAAAAAAGAAATGATTCTTTAGAAATAATTACAGATTGCAAATACGTTTTTGTTTCAATTTAGACAAGATCATTAGAACTTTGCACTATCAAAAATATATGGAATTTGCAACCATTTGTCTCATTACTTACGCGATTACAAATAGCCCTTAAATTAACAGTGAAATATAAACCACAGATTCTAATGAAAGATATGAAGATAAATTAAATATGAGATTTACAGACATCGATCACACATGCTTCGAGTGTTTTTAATAACAAATCTATGCACATAATTTAAACATCCTATGCACATTAAATCAAAATTATTAATGGGATGCTTTGTGCTATATGTAGGATCCAACACAATCTAGTTATACTTAAACAAATCTATTCTTATTAAAATTGTAATAAGAATGAATGGGAATTTTCACTATAGATACATTGATATAAGATGTACCTAATAATATCTAAAATTGACTCTAAAGTGTCAACTTCCTCCTCCGCCCCTTTAGCTGATCCTGTTGAATTGCCTGCTAGACCCTTGCTACCAGGTTGAATTGCAACAACAAGACCAATGCCTAATATGGCAGCCATAATTGTTGTTATCATATAATAAGCAAAGGCTAGCGAACCCATTCTACCACTGGATCTTGGATCAAGATTTGCTAAACCTAAATTTAAAAAAAATGGATAAATGATTAACTGGAATGCTTAAACACATGTCAGTATTTATTTATTACCTGTAATTAATGATGAAGTAATTAAAGGGAGAATGAGCATTTTCAGTGCTCTCATCATAATTTCACCAGGAAAAGAAACCAACATGACTGTTTCGCCGTCGAAAGGTGCATCTAAGCGAGCTAAAAAGCCTATGACAAAACCCAGTACAACTCCGAGAATCGTTAGGCAAAGTAATAAATTATTACGAAACCAATTACAAACCTAGAAATTTTAAAAGAAAAATTAATTTTAAATTTAATAACCATAATAAGTGATTAAAATGTCCTCTTTCACATTGATTGATGATATTATAAATTGATTTTTTGCTAATAAAACATTTAAAATTGTGGGCTTGGTTTGTTTTGCTACATCTACGTCATGTAAATGATGTCATTATTATTAAAATAAGTTTAACAAAAAAAGTTTTGATGCTAAATAAAGACAGAAATAAACAATGGCGGATTATGCATTAGAAGCATGGTTTATTTCAATGTTGTTATAAATATAAAATTACCAAGATTTATAACAGCAATATCAAAGTTGTAAAAGTTCAAATTCATTGAAATATTAACTCCAATTACTGTTACACATATTGATAACTGTTTTCTACAGTTTTCAGCAACAATGCCTTCTGTAAACTGAAATAATTTTAACTTCCCTCCCCATGTTTACTCGTGAGAGAGTTCCCTAAAATAAACTAATCAAAATAAAACCCACCAAGAGATTTTACAAGAATTTTATATTAGGTCATGTAATTACTTAAGTGATTAGCCAAATTCCCCCTAATTAGTGGTCAAGAACTATTAAGTGGCCACATGTTTCATCATTTTGGCTGCTTCCAAAGATCGGATCAATGATGTAGTAATTATATTACACCATCGATTTTATTTAGTAGCATTCACAGAAATGTTCTTGTTCATGTAGAAATGTAAAACAATTAAATTATCTTATGTCAGCAACCTGTATTCCATTTTCAGAACAGTTATTCTTTTGTGTCTGTTTCTAATCTCTTGCTTGGTTCTTTTCCAAACCCCAAATAAGACAACAGCAATGTTAAATAAGTCTATTTTTTGTCAAAAGTACAGAAACCGCAACATTTGACTTACGTAAAACCCTAAAAAAAGTCAGTAAATTATGTATTTAGGTAATCTCAAACTACGTAGATAAAGTTTTTCTTTGGAACTGGACAAAAACGACGTGAAATAAATTGATGATCATCTAAAAATAACCGAGTACAATCTGTTAAAAATGAACGGTTCAAACCTAAACGTGACGAAATGTATTTATAGCTTACACTAATCTTGGGTGTCTAATGTGTGTAAGTGGCAGCAAATTACACAATATTTAGCGATTAATAAAAGATTACCAACATGACAGCTCTTGATAACAACACAAAAAGCCACTTTAGATATAAGAAAAATAAGTCACACATTTATCCTTCGTAAATAATATTATTTTCAATATTAGACCATTCATTTATACTATTTAATCAATTAAAAATATTTTACACAAATCAAAATTTTAAAAATAATTGTAATAAAAATTAGAAGAAAAATCAATCAATGTGAAAGGGATATATAAATAAATATAATGTTTACAGGATTGGTTTTAAAACGGTCTAGAAATGTTGGAGGTGCTGTGGGTGCTGTCTGCGATGTCATTTGAATGGGTTTAGTCGGCGGGAGCATGGCATCTTTTGCTTCATAGTTAGTGTCAGCCATATTGAACCTGTTGATCAAGAGAACGGGTTTGATATCCGCACAAAAGAAGAAAGGAAATGATCAAAGAGCATATATCTATGCTTCTACGGGATGTGCACAATGTAGACTGGCAGGCACCCAAACATTTGATTGGTTTAGAAGAGCCAATTATCAACAAAAACAGTTTGAAAAATTAACAACTTTCATTGACTTCATTTTTTAAACGCATAATTACATATACACATCCATGTATGTAAAAGAATAAATACTTTTTAATTCAAATCTAAAAATTAAATTTGATTGTGTTTA
Organism: Geophilus carpophagus; assembly: GCA_034687075.1. Classification (NCBI taxonomy): domain Eukaryota; kingdom Metazoa; phylum Arthropoda; class Chilopoda; order Geophilomorpha; family Geophilidae; genus Geophilus; species Geophilus carpophagus. The sequence continues at coordinate 10,184 of JAQFZN010001092.1, read as the reverse complement.
ACAAAATTGAAAATTTAATTGGTAAAAAAAAATGGAAATGAAGTAAAGAAAAAAGGGTAATGAAAGGAAGTTAAATTCAAATAAAACGGCGGTGAACCAAAAAGTGAAGGATGTGACTAATGATTAAACAGACATCTACAACAAGTCGTTCAATAAAATTTTACTCAAGTCTAATTACGTCACTTAATAATCAGCGTATTTCATCTTATAAACAAGCAGGAAGAAAAAACTTAAAGAGGAATCAAGTAATTTCTATTTATGCAATAAAATTAAAATGTTAATTACATTTTGTTGAATTTTAATTAATAAAGGTTGTAAATCAAAATTGAAAGCTTCTCAGAGTTGTTTGTACTTGATTGATCTAGTGATTGATAAAGAAAAGTAGATTTTTTTTTTATTTATTTTAGGATTATTTATTATATTTATGTACACAAATTTATGATAATTTTTGTAGTGATAAGTTGTAAGAAATAAAGGATTTTTGTTCAATTTTTTTGATTAATTTTATTATTTATGTAATATTTTCTAACAGTAATTACAGATTAAAAGTATGGTTCTCTTATCATAATTTAGGGAGTTAAAGATTGGATATATTATAATATATGTGTTTGTGTCAAGTTTTTATCACGGTTTTTTTTCTGTAGTTGATTCAAGTGCAATATGTCATTTCTTGTATAATCAATGGTATGTTCACAGCTGTGTTTGTGATTACAAATTATAAATAAAAAATAAAATAAAATTAATTAGTGAGGCATGCTAATAAGCTATAATTATTGCAATGGGAAGAAGAAGAAGTAACATAATGTAAGAGGAAAAAGGCATTTAACAGTTTGAGTTTCCTTTCAGCTGTGTAGAAAGGAAGAGAGAGACAAGAAAAAAATTTCAAGTCAGACAAATAGCAAACTCAGTCCCTGAAATGTGATTTTTCTATTCTGGAGGACAAACTATGCTTGTGGATTCTATTTTCAGCTGAAATTTGTGTCAGAGGAAATAAAATTTATCAACTGCTCTTTCTTACTAAAATACACAATTCTTTGTATTGACAACTCATAATAAAACTTCCTTCCTTAGTTATTAATTGAAGATAGTAAAGAAAATTTTCCTAATGTCAAAGTTCAAAATTGAAAAAAATTCAATTTATTAAAATTTTTAAATATCTTAAAAATCAATACCTAATAACTTTAAGGAAATATGAAACTAAATATTAAAACAAAATTTAAAAAAAAAATGAAAAAAGAAATGAACTTTCAACGGATGTAAATAAAGAGAAAAACAGAGAACAAGTTTATGTTATTGCTAATAGGTCATTCAGGGAAGTGTATAAAAATGGCTGACTAAGGATGAAGTCCTAATTTCTCCCACGACTATTGAAAACACCACCCCGTGACTCTTAGTGGATGAAATTAACCACTTGACTTACTTGTTAGTTAATTTCAAAATGACTAAGAATCGAGTGATATATTTTGTTTCCATGTACAACTTTTCTGCATAGGATTAATTAAAAATACACATTTAAAAGATGTAAACAGGACTGAAAGACCCATGGCTAAGAAAACAAATTCGTGTTGAAATTCACTGCACATGGCCATTCCTGACATAAAGTCCTTGGAATATTATTTCTATGCAATCTTTTAAATAAATTCAATATTTTTTTTCTTAGAAATTTTATGTAATGCTTCAATTACAACAGCAACTGATATCAATTTTTTACAGTCGACTTAGTAACCTTTCACTTTACCCTTATTTTTCTTGGCTCAATTGTACAATAAATCTAAATTTAACTTTTTAAAAGCACCATCAAATGCAAAATATAAAAAAGTAGCAAGTTATTGCAAGAATTGAATAACATAATACTTACTTTAAATTTAAATATTTGCCACTGTGAAAATGTTATTTCACTACCTGAAAAAGCTAATCAAATTTCACCAGGTGCTGCAGACTCAGCCTCAAGCTAACTTCACTGATGAACCCACGTGGTCTACATAAAACTTTTTCTTCTGCTTGCCAGTAGATCTGGACTGCTTATCACGTGACAGTAGTGGACAGTGGATTGGGTGCACGGTCTACTACTCACTACAACTACCCCTGCCCTTGGTTTGTTGCAATGTAATGTTAGATTCCAACACTAGTGGCGCCACATTATATTAACCTTAATTAGATTTGGAAGGATGAACTTATGGGAAAAGAAGAGTAGGGAGATGAAACCGTTTAACTATGTTCGTGCTCCATAAGTTCGAATATATGGCAATGAATGGCTTGCCATTACGTCACGTGATTAAATGAATGAGATTAAATAATATGTCAAAATGATATTTTGAGGATAAAACTTGAAGAATTTTTACAGTGACAAGTTGTAAACAGGTTATGTAAGATTTTAAAAGTTGAAGTTTGTTTGCTTATCTGTGAGCAGTGTTGATAAATATGTACTATAGTTAAGTCTGCAGACGATAAGAAAATGAGAAATAAAGCGAAGAGAATAAAGTTGTTGAAAAAGAAATTATTCGATTAAATTCATCATTAAGCACAAACATGTGTCATAGTTTAAGTAAGAATAACAAAATTGAACTTTAAAAGATCATAAAACGTTTAATGTGTTTCTCAAAGAGTTATGATCGTTTAGTTTTCATTTTATCGCCAGCTCTTTTTAAAAATAAATAAATAGATAAATAAATAAATAAATACCCTACTGGCTAAAGCACTTTACGTTTAGAGAAGAAATAACATTTCCGTGCTTTTTATTCAACCAATTGTAATAATTGTTTGTGTTTGATGTATTTATGATTTTTTGAATAATTTATTAATTAATTAATTAATTACTAGATATGAGTTATTTCAATAATAAATAATCAATAATATCTTTCCATATGTTTACAATATAGGAATTAATTTTAAAAAATAATAAAAATAAGGACAGAATCAGAACTTTAATAATTTTTCTTCTATCATTAATAAATCAAAACATAATTCAAATTTTAAAAAAATTCTGCGCGCAATTTATTGCTCAACAATTTTTCTCACCATCATCACTTAATTTAAATGCCATCAACATAATAAATTTGAGGTTATACACTTACATAATATGTAATTTTTGTCCTTGATGTTTTCTGTTCTCAGGGTGCTGTGGTCAAGTAGTTCGAATGATTTGTTTTACTCAGCCCCACATGTGCGAGAATTAAATTGATATGTACCAATTGGTTGCACCCAAGCGGGCGTTGTCAACTCAATTGCTTTTTCTGTGAATAAATTCAAAATTTGACCTGAAATATACGACAATGTTTTTTTTTGAAATTGTATGAATAGATTATTTATTTTTTAAAAAACTTACCTTTATTTTTTTAAGTGATTTTATTTGATGTATCTTTTATCAACATCAACTAAAATTGCAATTCAACAATAATTATCTAATCTAATTACCTTTGTATAATTAAAACCAATTAATCCAATTCAGAGCACTTACAATACAACACAATTTACCGTAATAGAAATTGTAAACGTCATATAGCAAAATTTTAATCTACTTTACGAAAAAATTCAATTCTTACAAAAAGTTTTATCACGGTTCCAATAATATGCCAAATAGATAATACTATTCTTTATCTTGCGTGTAATATACATTACTTATCAATTTTAAAGTTGTAGAAGAAAACATTCTGCATAAAAATCAAAAGATTGGATTTTGAATTTAAAATTTGGAAGTTACATAAATAGTAAAATAAAAATACTAGTGAAAATTTAAATTAGTCTTAATTTATTATAAGACAAAACATGTTATGAATATTAAGAAATAAATGAAACTCTAAACGAAATAAAGACGAAAAAAATAATGAAAATTTATCATTAACAAATTTGTTTGTTTTACAATAATTTAATACAATAAATTCCTGATTATCCACGTGATCGCTAATTGCTTTGCAAAGATAATTCTCAAGTTAATTTCCTCACCCAACTACATCACATGATGTAGTTACATAGTTTTGATGAACCACAAATCAGATAATCAGGAGTCTACTGAAATTACTGACAAAGAAAAATGTTGGTAATAATAATGAAAGGAATTTCTGAAAATATAAAACATTTCAAAACATAGGCTTAAACTGTTTTGTCGCTATTTGCAAGTGCAGTCATTAATTTCTCTCTTAACTTTTGCACTTTAAGATCCTTGGAAGAATAAGATTTCTTATACCTATTCGATAATTTACCCAATAAGTCTGAGTTCAAATTCACAGTCGAAATGGTATTCAAATCCATCGCTTCAAACTCAGGCTCTACGTCATCACCATCGCTCGCTTCAGATACCAAACTCAATAACATTTCTAACTGCTGACAAGCTGACGATGGATTAGATTGTTCTAAATCTTCCAACAACTCATTAGGAATACTAATCACATCTTGTAGAGGTATTACGTGAGTAAAATTACACGATTTATACACTAAACAACGCATTTTTTTATCCACATTTGGCGGATTTTCAACTTTCACAGTAGCAGTTGCCGCCATATTTAAACTATTATTGTTTTTCGGCAGTGTCAACTCTTCAACAAAAGAATCGGTTGATTTGACAATTATTTTTTCTTCAAGTTTCACTTTCTTTCTTGGCAAAAACAATTTTGCTCTTTTAATTTTCTTCAAATTAATTTTACCATTTTTTATCAAATTAAGGTTGAGTTTATCTAAAACTATTTTCGCTTCTTTTACTTCAATTAGATTACTTAATTTGGATTTTTTGCTTCCATTTTTGATGTTAGTATTCTTACGTTTTCTCTTCAAATTGTTACGTTCCGGGGACCACTGAGGAATAATAACTTCTTCATCTTCATCTTCAACAATTTCAACCTCTGGAACTAGCAATCCAATAGGATCCTCGATTATATGTTTAGATTTTGTAGTTTCATTAGCTAAAAGTTGTCTTAACCGAGGCATCGAACAGCCTGTGTCTGGCGTTAAATTTATAACTTCAGCTGTGGTGTTAGTATTTACGTACTGCGGTACTAAATGTATTTGCGGTTTATTGTGTACGATCATTGGATTAAATCGTAGACAGTTGTTAGAAGCAACTGATGCTGATGCAGCTTGTTGACGTTGCAACATGTGTTCTGGATAGCTCGCAAACGTTACAACGTTTGGTCGTATTTGTGGAGATGGGACTTTGGCAGGACACATTCTTGGCAAATTAGTGTATGAAGGTGTAGTAATGGTTTTAGCAGGTGCTTTGAATGGTCGAAATGCAGGCACTTGAATATTAACTCGTGGTAAATTTGCAGCAGGACGTATTACTTCTTTGTTCAGTTGAGCTGCGTGTTGTGCAACGGGAATCATACGAGAGTAAGCGGAAGCTGGTCTTGGTCTAACATTTACAGATCCTGGCAACGGTATGAAACGAATGTTTGTAACATTAGTAACAGGCACAGAAGCAGAAGATAGATCTGAAAAAAGAAAATAAATATTAATTTCGTAAATTGATCATTAATTAGAGTCAATAATGTATATTTTAAAAAATTTAAAATGTTTAATTTTATCGTAAAATTGTATTAGAAAAAAAATTGAACTTATTAAATTTTCATTTAAAATAAGAATAAAATATCAAAAAACCAAAATAACCATTTATTCGCTTTCCATTTGCCAAATTTGTTGCAACAGGTGACTTCTTTGATTGAAGCAGTTTCATTAAACTTTCACCGACAGCAATATCCCTTGGATCACTGAACGGAACAACTACTTGTTGTGGCTTTACAGTCGGTATCGGCATTCGTGCTTGTTGTAATATATTTTTTACCGTGTTAGCAGGCTTTGTAATCGGTTTCTGCATCTCTGCTTGTTGCGGTGTATCTGGCACCACATTTGGTAAATTAGTGACAGGTTTCTGCATTTGTGCTTGTTGCGATATATTTGGTAACACATGTACTGTCTTCACTAACGCTTGAATTGATGGTAGCGCTGTCGTTACTTGTGGTAGAATTGTCTGCATCGATGGCAATGGTAGTTGTACCTGCGGCTGTCCAATCAAATTTTGATTTTCCATGCCCAAGCAATGAACTTGTGATTGATTCATCGGTACTTGAATTAGATTCCCTTTATCACCATATCGGAGAAATATGTAAGGCAAGCTAGTATTACCAGCAGCAACCGCTGGCACTACGTTAGTGATTGCCGATTGTGCAATTGCAGATGTTGGTGGGGATGGTACTGAGGTTGCAGCTAAACATGTGGCCACCGATGTTGAAGAATTTGTCATACTGAGACCATTATTCCATAATTTTAAGTTTTATTTTATCTGTAATAAAGTAAAATGTATTAATTACAGTGTGTAATCGTATTTTAATGATAATTTAATTCATCAAAATCAAGTTAATAGATGAATATTGTATTAAATGAATGGAATTTAATCACAATTGTTGTTTAATACAGTACTGTATAGTGACAATCGAATGAGATTTCAGTTATATTTCTTTTTTCACTTTTTGCTGTAAAAACTTACGAATTTCGATTGATTTTCTTACCGCTATTTCTTTTTAGTCTCGTGTTAATAGTCAATTTTGGAATATTTTCTCGTTAGAGTAGTTTATTCGCAAGTAGTTGATCAAGAAAATTCAAACTCTTCTTAACCTCCTTCAGATTCAGATCATGGAAGCAGATCTACACACGAATTACGAATTCAGATTACGTCATAAAATCTAAGCCTTCAATGTAACATGCTACATTTTCAGACGGTATTTCAGCAGAAAAATGTCGTGTGTGATACCGTCTAGCGAGAAAATAGTTAATTATTTATGCGAACTATTACTAAATTGCTTAGTAATTTACAATAAATATTTTTTAATTTAAATTGGTTTAATATCAAACCAATCAAAACTAATATAATATTGTTGATATATTCAAGTTTATCTCATTTTTATTAAAACATTCAGAGAAATGGTATGTCATTACTTTTTCAACTATTTTAAGTACGGTAGTTCATTTTAAACATTAAAACGTTACTTATTTATTTTATGTACTCTACATAAATATACAACTTAATAACAGCTTAAAAACAATTCTTCTCATAACGAAAGAAAAATAAAACTGCATTAATCTGGATCAGTAAAAATACCAGCATCTTGAGCCATATCTCGAAATAGTGACTGATATGATAGTAATGTTTCTGGTGTATCAAATTCAGCTACTTCCCCAGAAACAAGAACAATAATCCTAACAAAAGAGAAGTAAATATTAAATAAAAAGACACAAATTAACAACTATTACCGACTACTATCCATTATAGTATTCAATCTATGAGCAATAGTAATGACTGTACATTCTACAAATTCTGTTCTTATAGTTTTTTGAATGTGATCATCAGTTTCTAAATCAACAGCTGCTGTGGCTTCATCCAAGACAAGTATTTTTGATTTTCTGAGCAATGCTCTGGCTAAACACACAAGTTGTCTCTGTCCAATACTATTAAATAAAATCTCTTATTAATATTTGTACATCTACAAATTGCCTCGTATTTACCTTAAATTTTCTCCACCTTCAGTTATATTAAAATCAACTCCTTTACCCCATACTGTAACAAATTCCATGAGATTTGCCTGTCTAAGCACCTCCATGAGTTCTGAATCTGAATGCTGATTAAGAGGGTCAAGATTAAGACGCAAGGAACCAGAAAATAAAACGGGCTCCTTTATATATAAAAATCGATTAAATTATTGAAATGTTTGGCTTTTTACAATTTTTTTAATTAATTAACCTGAGGTATAATTGTCAATTTAGATCTTAGATCATGAAGGCCAAGACTGGCAATATCGACTCCATCAATTAAAATTTTTCCACCACTGCTTTCAATAACTCGGAAAAGGGCAAGTGTCAGAGATGATTTTCCAGAGCCAGTACGACCAATCAGTCCAATCTTATTTGAATAAATAAATCGGTAAATTATTAGAGCGAGTTTGTGATAAAGTATACTGAGAAACAGTAAATTAAAAATTGCCTTTTCTCCTCCATTAATGAACAAATTAACATCTCTGAGAGCATATTCCAAGTCTTGTCGATACTGCAATGAATAATCAACAAATTCCACGGTACCAGTCGAGGGCCAGTCTTGTGGAGGTTTTGTGCCTTCAATTTGCCAAGCACCCTTAAATATTTTAAAAATAATTACAGTACAATATAAACATAAATAATTAAACAAGTCTTAATACTTCTTGTGGTGTTCGTGTGTACTCTTTAATTCTCTCAACTGATACAATGCTATTTTCCAAATCTCCTGCCATTCTCACCAAAACACTGAGTAAATGGGTTACTTGAACAGCATAACTGATTGTAAGACCTACAATTCCTGGAGGAATTACTTCTCTGTTATATGCAGCAAATGCACCTGTGCTGAAAACTACGATTTGTCCAATAAAATCCAAACGTAATGCCAACCATCTGAAATTTAATTTAATCATTTTTAAAAATTTGTTTATATTATAAAAGTTAAAGCTATTTTAGGTACCTTTTAACAGCAATTCTTGGGTAAGTCAAAACCTGATTTGTATCGATAGCTTCTTCAGTTAGTTTAATAAATTCACTCTCCTTCTTATATGCTCTTATTGTAGCTAATCCAGTTACCGTTTCAGAGAACTGAGCAAATATGGGAGATCTACTAATTGCTTCTAATCTTTTCAGCTGTCTCGATGTACAAAGATAAACCTTCTGCTCTATCAATGAGAATAATTAGAATTAATTTAAATGGTCAACAAATTTAGGAAACAAACCTGTATGAAGTAATACAATATTGCTAGTGGTGGTACAATCAGACTAAAAGCAGGTGTGTTGTGGGTTATTATGTAAACCGTGGCAATTATGTGCATTACATGAGTTATCAATGGACGAATTGGACGTGGTACAGTTTCATCTGCAACTTCGATATCCTTTGAAAAACGATTCATCAAACGACCCATTGGTGTTTGGTCAAAAAATTCCATAGGAGAATGTAAAATACTAAGTAACATTTGATCATGGAGTATTCTAGATGCTCGTAATGTTCCCCATGTTACAAGAATAGCACCAAACAGCATGAATATTGCTGTTTAAAAAGAAATAAGAATATTAAAATCTCATGTTTTTTATGCCTCAGTTTTATTTTAAATGTTTATCAGTGACTTTAATTAGATATTCAAACAGTTCATAAAAGCTCATCAAGACTGTTAAGCCTCCTTTTCATCTGAAAAGGTTCTTCAAGGCTTAGTAGAACTCCCAATGTACTATAATTGGAAATGCGAAAAAAATTGAAAAAATTATTCGTTGCAAATTTTTAAATTAATTAAATTAATACAAAAATTACGGGTATATATTAAATTTTGATCGATCAATCTATTGATTCAAGCGTCCTGTCAAAGTTAGAACAAGACATTTAAAGTAAAAATAAGGCACGGATTTGGACGATTAACAATAATTAGTTTTCACTAATAATTAGTTTTCACTAACTCACTTTGACCCAATCCTAAAAGCGCATAAGTTTTGAGTCTGTAATTTCTCAATTCGATGTCTTGGGTTCCGTCAGGAAGTGGAGGATCACTGCTCCATTTAGTCAACCAAATATTAGCACCAAGAATACATGCCTCGGATAAGAAACAAAACAAAATAACCCATATGCCTAATCCAATACCCATTGATCTCAGGTAATAGGTATAAACGTCCCAACTGACAACACCGGTTTCAGGCATTTCGTCGGTTATAAGTTTACTTCTTGACTCCAATTCACTCTGACTCAATATTTTTCTACTATAAGGACTATGGGGTCGCCTTAATAGTGGCGAACTGCTTGAAGTAGGCATTTTTTGTACTACCTCCGATTTTGATTTACGCTTAAGCTCTCCTGCAGAAGCACATGTCAAACAGTCAGTTCTAATAACCATTTGTTTGCTGATGCTTTCAGTTTTGTGTACGATTTCTTGGCTAGTTGTTGGTTTGGTGTCAAGTGTTGGAATTGACAAAGTAGTAACACTGGATTTAGTATTTCTTATGAGAGGTGGAACGTTGCCTCCAGATGAATTGTCTTTTGAAACTGTTAAATTATTACTACTTGATTCAGTAGATAATGGAAGCGACGTTGAACGCGAAAAGTATGATTTTATTTTGTTTTTTGTTCTATCAAAAGATTGACTTAATTTAACGAATAACTCTCTGTAAAAGGAAACACCAAATTTTGTTAATTTAGGTTT
>JAQFZN010001091.1:0-18838 GCA_034687075.1 Geophilus carpophagus | reverse complement strand
TTGTAATAATACATCTGTAACACCAATTCACTTTTAGCCATTGTTACACTTGACTCGACATGTTCATTTTCCCAAGCCTTTTCAACAATCACAACCATTAATTTGTAGCAGATAAGGGTCACATCTGTTCATTGATCTGTATCTTTACCCCCGGATTTCTCCCCTCTGTATTAATCAGTACTCGGATTACCAAAATGGCCGCCTGCATCAAATCACCTCGAGCAACCATTTTACTCATCACTCACTGCTCACTATTCACGGTCATGTTCAACCCCCTAGTGGCCATCATCAGTAGCGCTCAATCAAAACCCGACTTTCATTTTGGACTTAAATCTAACCTAGAGGAGAAAAGGGTCGTGGAGATGAGGTTCAAAGCAGAGAGGGATGTCAAGGGAGGAGTAGACGAGGTCGAGGTGCGTTCCACGACCTGTTGGCGGGAACCCAACCCATCCCATGGGGCCAGTGGTAAAATGGCGGGGGCGGAGACGAGGCTCATCACCGAGTGATGTGATGGTTATCTCAGCACGAGCTGCTCATGGGTGTCCAGTTGCACAGTGGTATTGTTAAGTTAAATGAGCAACTAAGTGTGAAATAGATGGGGTTTTCCAACAAGACAGGGGGTAATAGGTGTGACAGGATTACGCTCTTTAATTAGTTGAAACTTTTGTTGCAAAAATTGCTAACTAAAGACTAGATATAATTAAGTAAATAATGCACTTGCTTAAATAAGCAAATAACAAAACGATTTAACGTGATTGATGTTGGTAACTCAATCAATATTTAGAGTCACGTGATGATTTTGGAGTCAAAATTATCAACAATACAACAAAATAAGAATAAATATGAAAAGAATTTAGTTAAAAATCCATATAATAATGGTTTTCTTAGATAACAAAGTTTAATTTGAATAAGGAATATGTAATTTTTGTTTTACTCCAATTCGTTTCGACTCCATCTTTATACATAGTCAAGTGCTGCCAACATTTTATTTTTCTTTACCTTCGTTGTTGACAAACTTAGACCATCAACACGAGTTGGCAAACAATTGTTGTAAAAAGTCACAACTATAAAAACCAACAAACTTTGTCACTCGACCAACTTTTGCAGTGGCAAACTTCTTTTTTCTTTCTCTCTTACTTTTACTCACTCCATTGGTCACGTTTCGTGTGAAACAATAGACGCGCGCGTTCCTTCCGCACGCCTCACTTTCATGGTGGGAGACAAGAAAAAGTAAAAAAAAAAAAAAGAAAAAAATTTGCATAATTGGACGCTGGCCAACCATAAACTCACCCTCAGGCCTCATCTCGTGTTTATGCATGCGGCCCACAGGGGGAGCCACGCGGACGCAATGCCCCGGAAGACGCGCTTTACGACCGCCAGGAGGCGAGAATGACTTTGCCGTCTCTCCCCCTACCCCACCCCTTCCTACTCCCGTCACCATCCGCCCACGCATCACTCCTCGCCCCTCACGCATCACCACAACTCGAAACATTTTCGCACTTTTTTTATTCACAAAATTTTTGCTTTTCTGTCTCTGCTTAAGTCAATATGTGAGCTGTATATAAAAACATTAACTTCATACCTGATAATAATTATCATGTAAACTTATAACAACAAAGTTAGACCTTTAGATATTCTAATGTCAACTCCAACAAAGTGTAAACAATAAAGTATAATTAGTGGAATGCGTGCTTTATGTATTAAGCAGTTTTATAGCTTCTTTAATTACTCGTATTTACCATTATAATTTATATTGTCTTTTGTTTGTTTTTAACTAAAATAATAATACAAAATATTAATATTATAATAATTTAAAGAGATTATTTAATTTATTTAATTAAATGTATAATAATTTGATTTTCTCAATAAATTACATTTACTTTGGTTCTTTGAAATTGTATTTAAACCCTTTGAAATTGAAACTAATTTGACACCAATGTGTGTTTGTGGAGAGACAATAGAATAATTAAACGTGTTCACGTTTAAAATCGATTACAATCTATTTTAATTTTCAATTATCTTATCTAAATGTTGTATTGTCTCATCTGAATACCAATGAATATGTATAATTTACTTCCCATTTTAAAATCTTGATGTAAAAATACATTATCAATAATCAATTTTAATTTATGGTAATACAAAATCAAAAACTCATATTTAAAACACGTTAAAATGATAAGTTTTTAATTAACAATAAGTTGTAATTGAGTTTTCAACTTATTTGCACAATTACTCGATAAACTGTCGCGACGCTCGTTAAAAATACAATCAAAATGTGTTAAAACAAATTTTGATTTTAATCAATCTCCTTATACAACAATAAAATTAATCACTTCAATCATTGGAAATTTAAATTTCAACAACGCTTTCTAATCCCAAACGTCATCGTAACTGATAAAAGCATCAACAGACGCGAATTAAACGCCACAAGAGGAGAGAAGGGAAATGGAGAGAAAAAGAGAGTACGAGTACAACAGTTAAGGGCGTTATGTCACCCCCACCCCCCATGACGTCACCTCCCACGCCCCGTTGCACGACCCCATAATGCAATTCCACAGGTCCAATGCGCATGCGCACAGTTGGTGTATGTGGCGCGCGACTCCATTGTTATGGTAAGAGGCGAGTCCTGGGACGCGACACACAAACGCTTGACGGACCCTCAGCGTTGCAGCCGCGTTTCAACAATCTCCAGGTAAGAATTGCACTGTTGATCACGAGTGGCAACGCCACTTTTCTTCCTCTCCACTCGACAACATCCGCCCGCGCACTTTTCTCGCTCAATCGGCCAAAAAATCTTCCACTTAACAATGCGCCACGCATGCAATCCAATTTCCTTGTTTACAATGCCATCTTGAGATGAGGATGCAGTTGTCATGGCAACCGCAGTTTTTGTTTACAACCGCCGTCGCAGTGTGGCGCCACAAGTGTTGTCATCCCGTCTTAATTTTCAAGGCGGAGCATCGATTTATTGCTGTGCATTTGTGACAACAATTAACTCCTCACACGGCAGTGTTAAGAATCAACAAAAAAAAATGGGTCGGTTGTTTAATTGTGTTGTGCTGTTGTGTCGTTGATGGGTTGCAACGAAATTGACTCCACCCATAAGGCGTGGTTTAGAAGGGGAAATTCAAGAGGTAACTACACGCTCTGATTGGACAATAAGGTGAATGCAATGAGAGATAACTGACAGTTCATTCTTGTTTCCTTCTTTATCATTACCATTACATTATTATAAAATTTTGAAATGTGTGAAATTTTTCATATGATTTGTAAAGAAGCTGAAAAAACGCGTTACAGCAGAAAATTATTAAAATTATTAATTCTTCTCGCTTATAACATAATAATGTGTTCTCGTCAACTTTTTATAACGGGTTTTCATTTATTAATTACAACTAGTTTTTAAAAATAAAAGTGAGAATAGGCTAAAAAAATTTAAAACTTATTTCTACGATTTTGTTTACATTAAAATTTTTTTTAAAAAAAAGTTTAAAATAGAGATTATTCCTGCAAAGAGGGAAAAATGTGCGGATTATTGTTACCTCCTTATTTCCCTACGAAACGACGCGTCAGATGAGATCAAGAACGCGGACCAAACAGAAGCGAAAGAGGATTAGGGGCACGAGCAGGGGGCACCCAACTTCAAAGAAAGCCGAGACGCCAGACAGACGCCGCCAGGTGGGGTCAGGTGACCAATAGCGGGGGCGGGGACCAAACTGCAAAACTAGCGACTTGGGGCTGAGACCAAAACAAGTTTGAACAATGTGCACTTATCAACACGTGGTCACGTGGCCACACCTTTAAAACTGAGACTGAAAAAGTAACAAAAACTTTTAAAAACCCATCTACTGAAACCCAAAAGTCCACTTCTTGACGAGAGGGACTGGAGGGAGTGTTCCCAGAAAGGGGGAAATGAAGGTAAGCAAAGTATAGAGGGTGCACTGGGTCAGCTACTGTCAGGTCCACTGAGATGATGAGTTCCCTGCGGGTGAGTGGTGAGGGATGGACTAAGAGAATGGAGTAGCAAACAGGTGGGTTGAGGTAAAGTTGAAAGAAGAGAAAAAGAGTGTAAGTTAGTGAGTATTATTGTTTTGTGGTCCATTTGGATGTCCATGAGGGTGTTTTATGGACACCATTTCCCAGTAGAGATCATTTGAATTTCAGACGTAGAGGAGGGGGAAAGCTGTAAACTGCCATCAGCAATTCCATCACTGAATTAACTTAGTTTTTTCTACCTCAATTTTATTGCTAAAGTTTACTTTATTTTTAAAACGTAATTTAAATTTTTAATGTAAAGTAGTTTTTAAAAAAATCAATTGTTCACGCATTGATTACATATAATATTTTCTTAAAAAGTAAGAAAAGCAGGTTTTATTAGACTTAAAAAACTATATTTAAAGTTTTATTTCTGTGGATAGTATTATTATTAGTATTATTATTAGTATTATTAGAAGTGTATTAAAATCGTTTAAATTTTGAAAGTAATAATATCAAGATGATTATATTCTTATTTTTAAAAAATAATGCATTCACTTACACGGTTTTTAACTTAGTCACACGTTTTGAAGATATCAAATTTGTTTTATAAAACTAGAAAATATTTCACAAAAAGATGCTAACATTATTGTTTTGATTTAATTTTTAAACATCTGTTGTGTTATTACAATACACATCAAACCATCAGAAATATATATCATCAACAGTATTCTAAAATTCAAATAACTAAAATAAAAAAAAATAGTCAACAATTTTTGAGAAATTTTGAGAAACCTCAACGATGTTTCTTCATAGATCAATAATCATCGACAAATGTTCCCTTATTATATTTCAAATTAAATTTCTAATGAACTTTTATATTGGATTTTTCCTATAGTTAAAATAAAATTGATAATTTTTAATAGTCAACAACATTAACTTGACTGTATCACACAATCCTTAAACTATTTTTGCTGCAAAACTGTGCAATTAGTCAAACAATAAAATTCTTATTTATTGAATTTTTAACTAAAAAATTTCCCAAGTTATAAAAACAACTAAAAATAAACAGCTAACTTATAATTCATCAAACTCTACTTTTCATACAACAAATGCATTACTTCCACACAAACAAGTAGAAAAAAAACTTTGACTTGACACTACTTCTAACTTATCTCTCGTTATACATTAAAAAAAACTTGCATGTAATCTTTTCAAACTTTTACCACACAAAAATGCAATCTCCGACTGACATATCTGTGTGAAATATCACATAGCTGGCACTTATCACAACTCTTTCAGGAAAAAAAAGAGCAAAAAAACGGTCAGGAAATAAACAATAAAACTCAGAAGATTTAAACCAACAATCCATACGACAGTAAGACGACACTTGTCAATGCCAACAATACATCTCGTATGTACTAGTCCCATCAACGATTCTCCTTTGAAACACTACACAGCTGGTTTGATCAACTCCACACCATTGTTTGCAACTTGAGGTTTGCGCCTGCGCAGATCCCTCGCCGATACGCCCTGTAATGTCCGCTTGCTCCACTGCGTCCGAACAGAGGAAGACCTCGCGTTTTCCATTGGTCCAAGTGTGGGAGGGAGAAGGGAGGAATAAAAGAAACGGCAAAAGATAAAAAAAAAAAAAGAAAAAATGTACATCGGGGTGTTGTATGAAAGCGAGGCTGTCTTCTTTCGAATTTTCTCTCCCGAGGGCGCCACCCGACCCCATGATTAGGGGGCGCCAACATTTCAACGGGATCAACCAAGCGGATGCAAACGGTCGATGAGACGCTGTTGCTATAGGCGGGGGTGGGGGTTGGCATACGTCACACCACCCTTCTCCAACCCATCGTCTCTTAAAAATCCCTCCAGTGGTGGTCACCGGTTTCGGTATCCATTGAGCACTCCTTTCATCTCACCTTGCCCCATCATGCACTGTGTCTTTTGTATGTGTATTTTTTTGCTGCTTATTATTGTATAAGGTGTTGAAACAATTGTTTGTTTGCGTTTGTTGATGACAACGAGCTGTTTGGGTGTGTGCGTCGCGATTGATTTATTTATTAGGGTGTGTTGATTCTGCATTGTTTCAAAAAGTTTGTTATGAACAGTGTTTTTGAGAGAAGAAATTATAATAGGATATCAATAAGTTGACAATAGTTTAAAAGAGTTATTATAATTACTTTAAATACATAATGCAAGTCCGAAAACACTCAAAAATACATCTCTTGATTCAGTATAGTCATAAGTTGAGAACAGAAAACCGTAAAATCAAATATTTTCCACATTAAACTGCTTAAATTCTGCTTAAAAACCAGACAAACGGCTTTTAAAACTTATTTTCTAAACATTCTAAATCATATTTTACCTTGTATTAATTCACTGATAAAGTTAAAGGCAATTTGCATTTCAAATTAGAAAACTCATTACTTCTAATTCACAATGATTCTAAATTAAGTTTAAATGATAGAGCAAAGTGGCGCTACAATCAATTTCCACACTTTATACCACACGCCTCATGCAACAATGTGCAAAACACTTTAAATTGTCAGTGCCATTATAGAACGATGGATAAACCCAACCACGCCTACATGCAGATCCCCAATTTTTTTCTCATCATTTCTTTTAGAACTAGACGGAAAGGTGTTCAGTAGAAAAACAGTCCGGTTTACCCCTCATTGACACACCCCTAAAAAAGTTGATAAAAGAATCCAGATGGACCATAGATAGACACATTGTTGCAAACAATCGTCGGTTCAACATCAAATAAAGCATAAACTGTATGCATAATTTAAAATGTTTACATCAACTTAATAAGCTTAAAATTTCACGTTAAAAATATAAACAAAGTGAATAATGAGAGAAAATTTAAAAGTTGTAGTACCAAATACCAACACCTCGAAGCACCCCCGCTTCTCCCATCATTCCTTGGGGCAGAAAGAGGAGGGAAAGAGAAACCAACGCCATATGATTGGCGCGCGTTTCTCGGATTATGACGTCGTCGCGCGATTGGCAGGCGGGATGGGGCGGGGCTAAAGCAGTGGAGCCGCCAACTCAGGTCGAGCGGAAAGCCGCCACACAGGAACGCGTGTGTCCGCGCGAGCAGCCAAGCGGCAACTGAACGCTCGCGTCCCTAGCCCGTTCGAACTGCCTCCCGCGCCCATTCCGAGACGCTGATTCCGTGTCACGGCCTTTTGGGACCTTCGGGGATCTGTGCGAAAAACGCATCATCGGCCGACTCTTTGGAATAGGGTGGGCCAACGCCGTACAGGTGAGTGCGAGTGAGCAATTTTGTACACGCGTACGGCTAGGTCACGGTCGTACGCGGCGTTCCTTAAGTCGCGGTCCTTCAATTACTCGCCTAGTGAACCTTCCATAAATCTGAATTAATTCCGGGTAGGAGGGTGTGGAGTGGGAAGGGAGGGAGGGAGGGAGGGTGTGGGGGAGTGGGAGGGGGTAACGGCGTTCATTCGGCATTGTTAAATGAACCTGCAAACGGTGAATTTCTCGCGTTCCCGCCTCCCCCTGCCATTATTAAGAGACAGACGCCACCTTTTCTTAAGGCAAACGCCCAGTGGCGGCAATGCGAGGTGCTGTGCCCAACTTACTCGAGGGTGTCAACAATGCCTTTTGCTCATTGATCACAATGGAATTACAATGCTGGAATAACAAAATGTTGAAAAAAATGATGTACAACAAAATATCCCCGGGCTAACAATAGGAAACAGTTTTAACGCCCGAGGGATTAAAAAGATAACAAAAACAACACATCATCTAAAAAAACATGATCTCATCATGCTTTTGGACTAAAAAATTACAAGTTTAAAAATGCTGCTGGCGATCATCGATGGCGACTACGTATTTTACATTGTTTTCATCTCGTTTCCCGCAGACCCAACGTCGTTCGCCGACGGCCACTTATTTCATTCCGCCCACGCCAAACGTAACCCTGGAGCCCACCGGATTGGATCTTATGCCCCATAAAGGTAAAAATAATCATAATAGCAATGACAAAATATTCTTTTAACTATGTGAATCAATATTGTTTCAAATTGTCGTATAAACCAATTTCGAAAAACTAATGTTACAATCATAATTTTAAACATGGCTGTGAATTATTCCTAAGGAATTCTTCCCCGTTAGGCTTGGTGTGTGTCTCATTTTTCTGTTTCACATACACTCACAGAAATCAAACAAATATTACATTTATAATGTATATTTCATAGTAATAATGCTATACTATCGCTATTTCGAACAACTCCTGCTTTTCAATAAGATTTTCGACTTATCCGAAATGCCGGTAGCAACATTAATATATTTCCATCTTAGTAAAGTTCTAAATATCCAAATTGCTTTAGAAAATTTCATTCAAACATAAATTTTTAAACAAATTTTTTAGTAAAGCTATAAAAATATCTAGAAAATATTTATCTAGAACTCTGTTCAGGAAGAGACGAGTAATAATTTAATTCACTTGGATTGTTAAAATCCTGATATTGTACAAAATCATTCATATACCAACGCTTTTAAATAAATTTATTAATAAATCAAAAATTGGCAATTATTAAAATTTAAAATTATGTTGTTTATCTATAAAACCACGTTAAAGTCAGCCATTTAAAATTTCCCAAGTATAGTACATTTTATTCTTTATTTTCTTCCCATTTCAAGACCCTTTAAAAACAGCAGTGCGCGTCTATTATTCTCGCCTTGTATATTTGTCTCCCTCAGCACCCCCTGCCCGCCATTTCCATTTAGATGCAGTCAGATTAAAGAATCCATGTTTTGCAAACGCGGATTACGACACGCGCGACCCGCCCTCACCCGCCTGCCGAGCAAACCTATGCCCGTGTCCAACGTTTGCGTGTCCTCCTTCTCTACATAACAACAATCTCCCGTCGTTTCAACTTGCCGCCAACAATCACTCGACGCCCTTTTCCTCAACTCCAACACATTCGGAGCTCCTCGTTGCCTGGCTAACACCGTCGCTCAGACAACTGCGTTCTTGTCGCCGGCCAACGAGTTGTCGCTAATGAGAAAATCGTCCGTCCGCCATTCTCGCCCCCTCATCTCCCTATATACCGTCACCACGCCAACACCTTTCACTTGAAAATTTTGTTGAATATTGGATGTTCTCACAGAAAGAGAAAAGTGTTCAACATTAGTCTCGGTTGCGAAAACCCTCGGAAAGTGGACACCCTTTGGTCAACAATGCAAGACATTAATATCCCAGCTAAAAGACGATCATTGTTACATTGGGAAAACTGCCAATGGCTCCCTGGAGGTTAGCGGAGGCCCACAAGGGCTCCTAGGGCGCTGGTTGCCCCCTCCCTCTATAACGTAAATCCCGTCCTCCCTGGTAGCTATGGTGATGTGGAGGTGTGAGTCGATCCCACCGATTTCATCATTTAATTTTCTGTGCAGTATAATATTGCTTTACATTTATTTTAATCACTTTTATAATATATATTTTCGGAAAACTGAATAATTTATTTATTTTCAATTTTATTTAACCTTATTTCCCATAATTAAACGAGTTTTTTTTCTTTTTTTTTCTTTTTTATTGTTATTATATTTAAATTATAAACTAGAATCGTTTGAATCGAGATGAATACACTTTCTTTTAATGATAGATGCTCCCCCTAACCCGGGCAGGTGTGAAATGAGCACCTTTTGTGCACATGCGTATACAATGACCGTCCCTGTCTCCTTTTAGTGGGCATCTCTTTGAGCAGAGTCTCTCCTCGTAAATTCTCCATCTTACCTGTCCGCCTCCCCTCCACACCCAAGTGGGTCTCCCAAGTCACGCTTCACTGCGTCTTTGACAAATTTGCTCGCGCCGAATCTCGAAACGCGCAACGGTCCCTCGAGCCAACGGGTATGAGGGGGGTATAGCAAAAGCACGGCAGGGGACACGCTCCCGCGAAATAAGGATCTGCCAACAATGCCACTATAATGTGGTGTAAAACAAAAATAGAATTTTCTTTTTTGCTCACATTGTGGTTTATAATGAGTATTGTTAAAGAGGTAAATTTCTTATTTAACATTTTTTTAAAGTATTTCTACAATAATATTGTGAATTTTTGTGCCCTTTTAACAATTTATATATTATTATTATAGAGTGTTTTTATTTAATTTATTTGTACTGTTGTTGTTTTTCTTCATTGTTGTGTATTGTTTAATTAATGCCACGCAAATTATTTCAAGTTTTAATTGTCAATTAACAATTATTTTGCTGCTTTTAATTATAAATAACAATTAAGATGATGCTTTTGTTTAATTAAACACCCGTTTTACGAAAAAAAACACAAGTGACAACAATGTAGGACCCTCCTCTAACAATAATTGGGTTTATTTTAAAAAAATAAGCTGCTTTTAATAATAACTAAAAAAATTAACAGCACTGACTTATATACTGATGTTTGTGACACTTTTCTCCTACGCATGCGCCTATATTTCCTTCTGTTCTTTCTTGTGCATGCGTCTCTTCTGTAACAATGAAGC
This sequence comes from Geophilus carpophagus, assembly GCA_034687075.1. NCBI lineage: Eukaryota > Metazoa > Arthropoda > Chilopoda > Geophilomorpha > Geophilidae > Geophilus > Geophilus carpophagus. The sequence goes on along the minus strand of JAQFZN010001091.1, from coordinate 8,356 downwards.
AAACAATATTATTTTTATCTATAAAGATTAAGAAATTCCCCCCTTTTGTATTGTTCTCTGCATTTTATCCCATTCAAACAATAGTTGATCTGTGGTTGCCATTTTGTTTTGCAGTGCTGGCCCTGACTTGCACCCTCTGCTGAGCATCTTGAGGTACGTCATTTCCTTTCACTGTTAGGGGAGGGTCTAATGTCACGTCCATGTCTTGTCTTTTTTTCTTATATTTTATTTTATTTAAAAATGTTCTCTTATATGAATCTGTAGTACTGTTTCTCTTCATAACAAATCTCGTTTCAATTGAAAAGTATAAGTCACAAAAAATATTTTTTTAAATCAAAAAATCGATGTTTGCTGAAGGATTATGAAAAGACCACCAACGAATCAGCAATGTTGATTTGGATTTCACGCAGCTAAAACACGTAAAAATGATGTTTAACGAACGGAAAGTTGCACGAAATGTTTTTTGCATGGTTTCAATGCAGCTGTATACAATGATTCGAAATAAGAGAAATCACATTAAGCGTCGATGTTGTTAGTTAAACTATGATAAAACAAATTATTTCTTGTTTATAAAATAAAAAAAAATTCTCACTTATGTATAAAACCCTCTAAACCCCGCTCCAAATGGGTATATAAAAATTCATGCGTAATTTGTAAATCGTGTCTTGTTTGACTGTCAATTACGACGACATTATTGTTAATATAAACTATTAAGATACAAAAATTTCTTGTTAAACTCATTAAGAAAAAGTAAAAAAAATGTTGTGCATGTGTTCAATTTGCATCACCCTCAAAACCCCGCTCCGAATGAGAACATCGCTTAAATTTAATGCACGTTTTTGTTAGTTTAAAGATTTTTTTTATTATTGATATCGTATCATTACTATAAAACCACATCTTTATTGAAATAAAATGGTACTGCTTTATAAAATTAGATTAAAAACATCTCTTTGGGAAATTCATCCACAACCCTAAAGGAAAAAGAACGTCAAATAAACGTAGCATCAAAACAAAATACCCATATTTATTTTTTTAACTTGAGTATTTAGGTCATAAATACCAGATTTAAATAAATTATCCTCAACAATTTTCTACAGTTAAAGGGTTACATTTTTCCTTATATAACGTCCACTTCAAATATAATACCGAACGAAATATGGCCAATGTCAACAACCGATAAGACACTAGCTTCTACATCATTTCGCTTGGCATTCTGACAGTGCATTGGTTCAAAAGGAAAGGGTGGGGAGGGAGTCACGGGTCATCAGTGATGTGCTCTTCATTAGAGACGCTATTGAGCGCGTCATAGCAACACACACACCCCCGCTACTCCAAATTAGTAGGCGCCAGACCTCGAGCTGCTTGACCATGTCAAGAGAGAGAGAGCGAGATCATCGGGCTGCAAATTCGTCTCGAGATCCTTGACCACGCGCATCAACTAAAGCCTAATTCGCTTCGAGTCCTTCAAGACTTGTACTTAGGTTCCCGACCTTTTGTCGTCTATGACACTCCAGGTGAGGGGAACGCCAAAACCAGCCTCGGGAGTATGGCCCGCCTCTTTAAGACCCACCGCCGAGACTCCACAGTTTTTTCTTGCTATTGAAAAACGTGGATAAAAAGCAAACGCACCCCGGATGAACGAGGGAGAGAAGATTTTTCACAGTTACACATTTCTTATTATTGTTTGTTTTGTTAATGTAACACTATGACTGAACATACTTTGGTCGACACATCTTGCATTTCCGGTTTGGTTAGTAAAGAATGTAAAAAAAAGATATTTTTTAGGTTAATGGATGCAATTTGAGTATTTTTTGAAAAACAAGGTTTCCGGTTTTTTAGAAAGTGTTTTTCTTTTTTTGTGTAAAAAAATACAAAACCACATTGTGAAAATATGTTGTTGTAATAGTACTATAGAAATTGGTCTTGTAATACAAACTGTTTTAAACTAAAAAATATATCATCGAAAAACAGTTTGATCATGAATTTTTCCACTGCTAAAACACAAAACAAAATTAAGGATATTATTGTTGAAACGAGATTTAAAAATTGCATGTTTTTTTCGTATTTTGATGTCAGTGTTGTTAATTTTTTTTATCATTCCTGCAACTATTCCCCCTTATTCATTTTAATATAAACAACTCAATACTACTACACCATTTCAACATTCCCACCAAGCCATAAACGCGACCTAAAATTCTATCCCTCATCACTTTTTATCAAATTCCAACAAAAATACCATCACATTTTTTCTTCTCTTCCTTTAAAAACCCAAAACCTCAAAGAAACAGAAAACCCTCTAAAGATGTTAATCTTTTAGCAGCTCAGAACAGTGGTCAGGGAGCCATTAGTGACCATTGTCGACGGGTGGGGTGGTTCTTGGGGCGCACAAGGTCTCTTTAGAGCTCCATATCTTTGCACCAGGGAGGGATTTTACTTTGTCGGCGATATCTTTGTGGGTCCTTTTGTGACCACTGGTCAGTGTATCCGCCATTATGCCTAACCTTACCTGTAGTCAAGTGGCTGGAGTTAAATTTCACCCGTGACAAAAAAAATCGACGCCATATTTACTTCTATTTTAAAAAAAAAAATTATAAAATTAAATTTAACATAATTTATTAGAAAAAAAAATTAAATAAACGCATGAGTTAAAAAATTAAAACACCCAAAAAGAAAATAAAAAACTTCACTGCAACGCACAACCGACATTTTTTTTTACTCAAGCCAATCGATCACCACCATTAGCTACGAGGAGATTGTTACTTAGCGCGCGCACGAGTGTCCCCCGGGGGCCCCCAATCTCAGCACACCCAATCAATGGCAACAGTGCAGAGGAACGCGCCACCAAAAGAAGCTAGACGCCATTGATCGAAGTGGCACCAAGAGCCACTTACAAGAATACACGTATCCCCCTACCCATCATCCAACACCCACACATCCTCAAAAATCGACACCCACTGCGAGGCCATAAGAGCAGTCTTATAAACCGACACACGTGCCATGAATATTTATAAATACTAACTTGGCAAAAAACTTTGGACCAACGAAGCAATTAAAACTGATTGACAGTAATGGCTGGTGTTGAAACAAGGTTAAAGGAACGGTTTTACTTGCTTGAATAATAATGATTGTAATGGAAATGTTTATTAAATACACTGAAAAATAATCACTAAATGATTACATTGGGTGGCGGATAAAATGCGTGTTGAAATTAAAGTTTTAGAAAACGAAAGACTGTTATTTTTTCCCTTTGCTCTTTTTTATAGAACGAGTGCAAAATTATGAAATGACGAGTAACTCAAAGAAGGTCACAGCAAATGTCTGGAAAGATATAAATAAAATCACTGCTATCATATTTGTAGAGTGAGAGCTTGGAATGATAAATATCAATTTACTTAAAATTATAATTATTAAGATGTACTAAATTAGAATGTGTAAGGCACAAATATCACAGAAATAATTTATACATTACACTTACACATTTGATTTATTCATGTGCATGTAGTTATATTAAAATCCATAAAATAATTAACAAAAAAATTATCGTAGGCGTTTATTAATTTTTTTGTGAATAATGTCACATTATAGTACTTCTGTTAATAAAATCAAAAAAACTCAACGAAATAAAATTCTTTTAAGAAAACGAATATGTCCCGATGATGCACATAAAATTAATGAATTTTATTCATTTGCCAACTCATCGTCGTAGGAAAAATATAAATATATTTTCCAGGAATAAATTGTTTTCAATATTTTTCAAACTAATCACATTTTCCCATCAAAATAAACGTAATAAAAGATGCAGACAAATAGAGAAACCATCAATTTGTAAATTCATAAACAGCAAACTAAATATTGAAGGAAAAAACATTTTACTTATAACTTACAATAGTTTTATTTATTAGATTTCTAACAATTATATTAATAACATTATTGAAATTTGTCATTTCAGGCCACAGCGGCGTGAATCAACTGGGCGGGGTGTTCGTCAACGGGCGGCCGCTGCCAGACTCCACGCGGCAGAAAATCGTGGAGCTGGCTCATAGCGGCGCACGACCCTGCGACATCTCCCGGATCTTGCAAGTATCCAACGGCTGCGTGTCCAAGATCCTCGGCCGCTACTATGAAACCGGATCAATCCGGCCTCGCGCCATCGGTGGCAGTAAACCGCGAGTGGCCACGGCCGAAGTTGTGGCTAAAATAGCCCAGTTCAAACGCGAGTGTCCCTCCATTTTTGCTTGGGAGATCCGAGACAGGCTGCTCAGTGAAGGAGTATGCAACAATGATAACATTCCTAGTGTAAGTACTAAAATATTTTTTCAATTAATTTTTTAAAAAAATGATTTATTTAAAAAGGGGAGAAAAAAATTTATATTTTTTTACATATTTTTATGATCCTACACATGATTAAATAATAGGATTACTGTTGAAACAATATCAAATCTTACTACACATGTCATGGCAAGTGTTTGGAGTAAATTAACTCAACCCCTTTTCCCGCATGCATAGCAACGATCTTCATCCGACTTCCCTTTTCCCCCAACCACACTGCTCTCCATCTAATCGCACTCGATGAAGCGCATGCGTATTACTGACATGTAATCATGTCTGCATGCACATCGAAAACAGCTGACGACGCACAGGTGATGTCACATCTAGAGATGCGTAGCCTGGTGACGGGTGACAGGTGCGAGGCACAAGACGCTGCATCAAAGGGAACGGGGTCGTGAGAATCGCGACTGGGGTTGCTTCATCATGAGACCTAAAAAATGCAATGGAAGGGAGGGCACTTATAAACCAACAAACAGCGCCATTAGATTAACAGCCTTAAAGTTGATGTTCCAAATTTTATTTTCATTTACTTCCAAAAATTCATTTCCATTCACCAAATGTCTCAGAATTTCATTGAATTTCATTTAAATTCAAGTTACAAACTTTTATTTCACATAAAATTTCTAAATTGAGACTTAAGGATAAATAAGGAAAAAAAGTTTATTAATTTAATTCGGTTAATCCAGATTACAAACACATTCCAAATCTTTGACACGTCCATTTTGCATTCGATTCTTTCATAAAATTAAAGGCACACATGAAAATTGTTATTTCACCATTCAATTCGCACCTATTTCTTTATTCAATAACAATAACAACATTTGTTACTACACATATAACATAGATTCATATTCGTTATTCGCCAACTTGCCCGCTTATGACTATTGTTGACCACAGGGAGTCTGACCACAGGGCACTTTATTACAATCGGAAGGTACCACTACGACCCTTAACCGGGGGAAGTTTGCAAACGAATTTCTACGAATTAATAACTCATTGTAACACAACATTGAAAATGTATTGTCAGATGATAATCAGTTCGGGGAGATGCAAAACGAGGCTCTTTTTATCACCCCAGTTCACTTATCACGTAATCTAAACAGCGTTACTAATGATGGGAAACGCGGGTGACGTCAAGGGAAACAAAAGAAACCAGTAGACGTCTCAATCTACAATGCGATAAGTAGTGGCGCATGCGCATTAACGACTAATCGACACGCCTATTAATAGGGGAACAAAGGAGGGCACAACCCTTTATCTCTCGTGTGACGTCAGACAAAATATGCGGTATGGATTGAGGAGAGATGGTAGGGAGGGACTTTGATGAGGGTGGGGAGGGAAAAGTTTCACGGGGTTCCCCCAACATGTCGCCCGACTTGTAACCTCTGGTCATACAAGTTGACAGAGCAAACAAAATATCCCTCTCTCCCCTTCACATGTCATAGTGCAATTTATAGGACATGTTGGCATACAAACATGGCGGCACAGCCAAATGTCAACAGATGGCATGTTTTTCAAGTGGAAAAGCAAAGAGCAGATGAGAAATGAAAAATGCATTTTCATTCAATGGATTTTATTCATTTACAAGAAATGGAAAACAAATTCTGTGTTTTTTTGTTAATTTTCTGGCATTTACAATAAAGGGAAATTTATCATTTTGAATGCAGCTATATCGTATGCTTATAAACTTGTAGAAATGCAAATAAGATTCAGACAACTAATATGGAATTAATAATTGTCATTAAACCAGCCACTAACAAGTTGGATAATAAACAATTACTATTCAGTTTTTATGTTTGTATGAATGTAATGTAGAAATACAAGCATTAGAATTGCACGCAAATGAATGAAATTATTTTTGATTGCTCTCTTATGTTGAAAGATCAGATAAGGCAATAATGATGTAGATAATTAGAGGACGAGTTACATTTGTATCAAATTGTGATTCGAAATTATTTTAATATAAAAATTATTTTATTTAATTTGCCATAACATGACACAAACATTATAATTTTATATTTTATAGATCAAATCTGTTTCGGCGACACGAAATCCAGAAAAAAAAACCAAATAAGTTTATCAAAAATCACCAAATTTTCATCCATTTTTTTAAAACAAATTTTATATTCAAATTTATGAATTCATGTCAAATTTTACACACCACACGCTTTTTAGCATTAAAATAGCGATAAAACTCATAATTACATAACAAAATTTACAAATAAATTCCCTATAATTGAATAAAATAACAACTAAACCGTAAAAAATGTCACAAAATTCAAGTCCCATTCAACAATACGTCACACCCCATCAACAATTGATCAACAACAATCCTCTTATAGGTTTCAATCCAATTGGAAATTAAAACTAAGCTCGGGATTTTTTGTCGGCCGTATAAAATCAATTGGCCTCACACCATAACGGGCGCCATTGATGAAAAACAAGGGTATATAAGAAGGGGAGAGGGATAAATCTTCATCCCCATTCTCTACACCCTATGATGGGCAAACGTGGACACGAGGGTCATCCATGGGCCTTGATGAATATAACTTGGTTATGAGGTCATAATATAAAAATGGAAATTTTTCCATGTAAGGTTGGCGCGTAACAAACCAATTACATCCAGCGGTTATCAATCGCACACACATTGTTGCATCTGGTGCCTTCAAAGCGCGTATTAACAGAGAAGGGGAGATAGGAACGGAATCCATTAATCGGCTCCGATTGAAATCAATTGCACTTCCTGCCGCGCATGCTCCCTCAATGGGGTTCACATTGTGCTATTGTTGATCAAAAGAAACTCAACATCAAAAATGGAGCACGCTATGCAACAAATTTGCATTTCCCGATTTCCCGCGCTGATAAAATGAGATTCGCGAACCCCTCCCGAGCTCTCGCAAGCTCCTGACCCCCACAAAACTTGCATTTCACTTATGTTATACGCCATATTGCTTAGTCGTTACCATAGAAACTCATTCGGCCTCCAATTTCTATGCGCAGGTGTCGTCCATCAATCGAGTTCTGCGCAACTTGGCTGCGCAGAAGGAGCAGCAAGCAGCCGCCGTTGTCGGCCAAGAGACGGTGTACGACAAACTACGCATGCTCAATGGCCAAGGGTGGCCTCGACCCACCCCTTGGTACCCACCGGGCACCCCTTTTGCCCCTGTTGCACCTCCGACCACCACCGGAAACAGCAGTCAATGTAGTACACCGACCGACAACGGACAAGTGAAAAAATGTAAGTTTTTATCAATTTTTCAATATTTTTCATTTCATGGAGAAAAAAAAACTCATCGACATCATGATTGGCTCTGACGTCATCTGGCTTGAACAGATGCTCCCCTTACCTCATTTTGTGGCTGAGGTCAATCGAGATGAGTGTCTTGTTGACCAGGTTCCAGTAAATGGAACTTGCTCACTCCACTCCCTTCCCGTTTCTCGTACTAACTCTAACCCCCTGGATTAGAGACGAGCGCGTTTCTCCTCCCTTTTATGAGCGTCTGAGTAGGACGTTTCGATGCGGACGCTCGCCTACCTCACTCCATTAAGGCCAACAATGAAAGGTGGCATCTAATTACTCTCACTGCATTCCATCTTATCATTTAAGCACATAATGCTAATTATTAAACCATTTTTCTATTATAATCCTACAATTTTCTTGATAAATGACATTCTTTAACATTATTAAAATACCATTTTTATATCTAACATAAATTCTCACTGCATTCATTGTTCTAACAACAAGTGAATTGTGGTTTGGGCAGAATATATTATCCCATAATGCCATTAGAGGAGAAAGCAAAAGTGACAAGAATCCATTTACTACAAGTGAAATGCCGGAAATCTTACTGCACTCACAGCTCAAGATGGTGGGAAGAGGGAAAGACATATATTAAGCTAGGAAGCCAAAAGAGACATTAGATCCGTCTCTTACAGCGCTTTTAAATGTACTGCTCGGCCATGTTTTATTTTTCAAAGCGGTTTCATTTTCTTAACGTAACTGCGGATAAGAACATATGTATTGCAG
>JAQFZN010001090.1:0-18839 GCA_034687075.1 Geophilus carpophagus | reverse complement strand
AATGCAACAAGGAAATCAGATTGTGCTATCAATGAACGTGACTAAGGATGATCACAATTTTATTTACAACGATTTAAAGAGAAATCTTTTCACTACACGGCTAATCATTATGGAAATTGAACGGAAAACTGATAATTTAACTCGTATGCTCAATCACACAGAAAATGCTGAAGTAAGCGTGATGTTAATAAGAGTGAGAAAACGAATAAGGAGTGTTAAACCCGGTATAAATTGTTATTATTTTGGGAGCCGTTTATAAATGACGTCACGCTCTAAAAAGGGGGAGGGAGGTCAGACTTTTGTGACGATAAAAAACGAGAATGTAGGGGGAGGGGTTGTTCAAAATGCTACGTCACAATAGGTCTTATGGAGATTTTCAATTTTTGACTTCTTTTCAGAGGGGGTTACCACAGTTTTGTGACGTAATTTTTGGAAATGGGGTTACGTTTTTGTGACAAGTTGTGACGAGAGTATCGAAAACAACTCAAAATTGCTTGATGTCATTTATGGACGGCCCCTTTGTAAAGTTTGTTACATTTTAAAAACATTTTATAATTAGGTTTGGTGAAGCAAGATCAAATGAGAACTGAAAAAATGATTCAGGACATGACAAGCGAACTTAATAAAATAAGAAAAGACACACCAATTAAATCTTCAACATTTAATACTACCTTTATTCATTTGAACAATAGATTTTATAAAGATGACAAGTTGAACAGCCTCAAGAAGACTTTTGATGATATATTTGAAACTCGTGATGACGTTTTTTCTGGAGGTTAGTTTAGATTATAAGAAAAACTCGCATTTTTTTATACATTTTTTTTTTTTAGTTTATTCAGCTCAGAATCTTACTAAATTAATTTTAAACGAAACAACCAAACTGAAATACAAAAATAAACACATTTTTCAACAGCAGGGAATACTTGAGGGCAAATTAAAAAAGTTGAAAACTGACGTAAAAGCGGCAAAGAAATATATCGTAAAAATGGGATTAAATTTATCTCAATTTAATTTAAATCAGTTTTTGTAAATCGAATGTTATTTCAAAAGTAGTTTATAAGAAATAAACTATTCTATACTTGCAAGAAAATCGGTTTCGCTTAAGCTATTTTGCTTACTGCGCCCTGAACCAAGTCATAAATTAATGAAAGCAATAAAAATCCACCAAACAAGTACATATGACTATAAAGTACACCAATTTCATCTTGAAGTGGAAGATCAATAAATCCAATAGTTGTAAATAGATTAATATGATAGTATGTTGAGTCAATATTAGCCAAACCGTGAAAAGACTGTTGACTCCTGATAATTATTTCACCCATAACAATATATAGACCAAGAGTTACTAATGCCATCCACAATGGAAAATTAACTGCAAAATTGTCGTCTTCGGCTCTTATTATAGGTTCATCTATGGCTTGATTTATTTCTTTAGACCAAGGTCCTGGTGCACTGCCTTGCGTTAAAGAAAACTACAAATTATTACAAAAAGTAATATTATCACAACATATACAGTAACATACCAGTTGAAATAGTCATCGCTCTTATCAACCACTTAACTTTTCTTACTTGAAAAACTAATGGGTTTTTAATTCGTTTAACTGTGACCTCGTGTTTGTAATATATGCCGGTGTAATAAAACCGAACTAAAAATGTCCACAATAAGTTTAAACAAGTTGCCAATAGTTTTCCAAATGTGCCAAGTATGTAAATTATTTGAGCCACACCAGTAACAGCAAAAAGCATAATTGTGAGTATTCCTGATAATATATTCAGTTTATTTTTACTCATATTTAAACATTTTCGAATTTTCGGTTACCTATTTTACTCACTGGGGCCATTCCAGCATAACCAAGAGTTAGACACACACCTGTGCAAAATGAAATGGTTTTATCTAGTGTCCATGGATTGACACATAATTCTTCTTCGTACCACACACACGGAGAACAAAAATTGCCTTCATCTGAATCTGTACCACTGATTTGATCAAGAAATTGACGCCGCCATTTTTTTCGAGTCATATTTGGTGATTTTATAATTTGCCATAATTCAGCCATTGTTTCTTTTCTCCATTTCCAGTTGTCAAGTCTTGCATGCCACCTAAATTGAAAATAAATAAATGACTTTTCTATTATATGTGATATTTTTATTTACCATGATGGATTTTCCATCACTATAAACAAATAAGCACCACATAGTGTAAAAAATATAAAGAAAATAAATGTAAAAGTTTGAAGCCATATGTTATTAAGAAATTCATTTAATCTTTGTTTTCTATTTAACTTCATTCTTTATAATTAAGATGAGAGCAGACAATTCGAGTTAAACCAAACATCTGATTTAACAATACAATTTTAAAAAATACTCATTCACACATGCTTTAGTTTATTGTTTCGTTGAAGGTGCACACTGGAATGTAAGTTGGAAATTGGACTTTCATGGGATGGCCTATGGTAAAATGGACAGAATTCCACAATCAGTGAGTTTTCTTTGTGTTTATTTGCTAACAGTTGCAATTCTAAAAATGCTATTATATTAAGACTGCGTTTATTGGCGAAGACGCAGTTAGGGAAGCTGAACCAATATCTGGGTCATGGTGGCAGCATCTGGTAGCTGGAGGATGTGCTGGCGCTGTTAGCCGTACGTTGACAGCGCCATTGGATAGAATTAAAGTTTTTCTACAAGTAAAACAAACTGTACAATATTACAACATTGCAACATTTTTGGTCTTTTATTATAGGTTCATCCAAATCATCAGTTTCAAGGTATTTCCAGTTGTGTTACTCACATGCTACATGAAGGTGGTTTCCAGTCTTTTTGGCGAGGAAACGGAATTAATGTTTTGAAAATTACACCAGAGAGTGCCCTCAAATTTATGGCATATGATCAGGTTTTTGTGTACGGTTTCGTTTCTCTTTCTAGATGATTTAAATTTGTTTTATGTTTAAGGTGAAACGATTTATAAGAGAAAATAAAAAATCGCAAGAATTAATTATATACGAGAGATTTTTTGCTGGTTCAATTGCTGGAGGATTTTCTCAATCAATAATTTATCCACTAGAAGTTAGCTTCCAGATTTATATTGCATATTATATATAATTATTTTTTGATTTTAGGTACTCAAAACACGCCTTGCATTACGAAAAACAGGTGAAGCTCATACGATATGGAAAGCCTTTAATAAAATTTACAGAAACGAAGGTGATTAGTTCAACTGTGCACCAGGGCCGGCCGAAAGAGTCGGTTCATTCTTGCTTTGCACCGAACCCTGCAATTTTTTTAAGCCGGTCCTGCTGAATATATTGTATTTATTTGTGTGTTATATGAAACTCACCATTATAAATTCTTGTTAGGTGTTAAAAGTTTTTATCGTGGTTATTTACCAAATCTACTCGGTATCATTCCTTACGCTGGCATTGAATTAGCTGTTTACGAAACACTTAAAAAATTCTACTTAATGAAACATCTAGATTATCATAACCAACCACCTGTTTTGTTGGTGCTTTGGTGTGGGACTGTGAGCTGCACTGTTGGTCAGTTAATAACATACCCCTTAGCATTAGTACGAACGAAACTTCAAGCCACAGGTGAAACATTTAATAGTTTTTAAGTTAAAAATGCATTCTAAAGTTGGATTTTTATTTATTTATTTATATTTAGCCGTGATTCCCACATTATTGGCTCATGCAACAATGTTAGGGATAATTCGATGTACAGTTCAAGATGAAGGTTACCGTGGCTTGTACCGAGGAATACTTCCTAATTTGCTTAAAGTGATTCCTACAGTCAGTTTAAGTTTTTTAGTTTATGAGAAAACGCATAGCTACTTGTGCGGACTGTGTAAAAACAATTCTTAAATTATGAGAATAGAAATTATCTTTATTTTTGTATTTATTTACAATCTTTTGGTAGAAAAAAAGATTTTATACAGTATAAGTAATTTAAATTACTCAAGGATTTACACCTGTAAATAAATTCTTTATGAATCAATAAAACTGAACTCTCTCCAGCTAAAACTGCACATTACACACATTTTTGCACATACAATCAAATTTCAACTCAAAAAGTAATAAATCAATGAATGAAAAGTTAACGAAAAAATAGCTATAAAACGGGTTTCAGCAATAGGTTATATTCAGTCCTGTTTATAGCTGCCGTTTTTGATTTTTATTAATGTTATTGTTTTATTTCTTATCATTTCCAATAGGCGACACTTACAGTAATATTATGATTTCTGGGTAAATTTAATTGTGTTCGAAAATTCTGAGAATGTGTTAACAATAAAGTATTCTTCTCTTGCTTTCAAACTATTCTCTATCATGAAATTCATCTCCTTGGTGAGAAAGGATGGAAAAACTCCTCTTGAGACAGTTTTAAGTATTGGATGTGGGCCTAACTTTGTTCTGAATCGCAAATATGAATTTGAACGGATGATAATAGAGCAGGTAACTACACATTACATATACCCATATAAAAAAACTTATATAATTTTTGAATTTACTTTATAGGGACACACATTTTGGTTCAGGTTTTGGTTATCTTTTTGCTTTAACCCTGGATGCCATTATCTAGAAACCGTAAAACGAAATTAATTTTAAATAGATATTATTATAAAATTTTTATTATAGACACCATATGTTTGCTGAATTTCAGATCAAACTGCATTTGCCTGAAGTAATGGATGGAGCTAATATCCACATTCACAATTTGTTTTTGCAATGTATGAAAGTCGTTCTATTTATTTCTTAGTTTTAAAATTAATATAAAAAAGAGTTAAGTTTGGTGCAGTTGAGTGTCTTTGCTGGGTTAGAAGCCTTGTTTTCGAAGCTTTATTTCGTACCAAAATAATGAAAGTACGATAACATCATAATACAAACATGTTTATAAATAAATATTCTCTAATTTTATCATAAGCGTTAAAATATTTTCTTCGTGAACCAATTTTATTTATATATTTGCTATTAAGAAAGTCTCTTCCAGTCGTAACATTTAGTGAAATTAATGACATTTTACCTAGAAAGGGAGAAGTTAAAAAATACCCCCAAATTTTCTCCTTTTTCCAATTATTATACATTTATTTTGTGCATTTACTATTTATTTATTTTAGCAACAACTAGAAACATGTGTCAATACTGTTTAAATGTGATTAAACTAATGCGTTTACGACCAAGTAGGTAATTGTATTTATTTTTCAGTACGAATAAACTGACTTTTCTTCTTTTATAGCAGAGAATAATAAAAATGCACTTGAGCAGTCAGCTGAAGATGAACCGACAAAGAATACACCTGTGCGTGGAAATGTTGAAATTGCAAATTATTTGTTTGGAACAGTTTTTATACTCACTCTATTATTGATGCTTAAATTAACCAATTATATCTTTTTAATTTTATCTTAGCTACAAGATTTACTTATCAAGAGCTTAGAAATGGTTTTTGGTGCAGCCTTGTGCGAATTATTTTACAAATGGTTACAAAGTGATGAGATAGAGCCTAAAGATTATTGGACTATGCCTCCAGAGTACAATTTGTCAAATTTTGAGCCTGGCTTGTTAGAAGAGTATCTAGTGTGTGCATGGAGAAATAGATTGTACCTAATGTTAGGTGTAACAGATAAAATTTCGTGGATTGAAAACTTACTTCGTGAAATGAAAACTGATGAAGTAATTGACACAAATCGAGAAGAAAGCTTTATTAGTAATGAACAAGGAAAATTTGTGAAACAACTAACTGAAGTGATGAAAGTTCGTAGAAGGGAGAGGATGAAAGAAATATTAGCAGTTGACGAAATGCCAGATAAAAATGGTGAGTATTATTTAGGATTGCACAAGAATTGGAAACTTATTAATTCATCGATTCTGTTAGTGAAGTTTTCAGTAGAAGATGATAAAAATTCTATGCATTTGGAATATTTGAAAGACAAACGGAAAATTTCACGTGTTTGTGCTTATTGCTTTTCAGTAGCAAATGAAGTTTCACCATTTCAAATGTGTAAACAGTTAAGTTGATAATTTTTTAAATATTACTTGATGTCATTCATGTCTTTAACTTTTGTGTTTTAGTTGTGCAATTGAGAATTGGTCAGATCCACGATATTACTGTTGTATAGGATGTCAGAGTTAGTCAAAAAGCAAACGTTTTAACAAATTTTGCAAATTAATATATAGATAATTATTTTATTTTATTTGTAGTTGAACATTGGTTTAAATCACATCAAAGAGAACATTATCGGTTTAAACAAGCAATAAGGTATCCCGATACAAACATTTCAGAGCCTGTGTTACCCGTTGGCGAATCTGAAGTAAAAGGATATGCTTTTAGTTGTGTCTTAGCTATAATTTTAATATTGTTTTTCCGGTCAATTTTTAGTTGTTTCTTTGTACTTTTCAAAATGTTCTGTGAATATTCATGGAAATAAATTATCCCGTTTTTATTTTCGACAACAAAATCAATTTAAAAAATAAATATATAAAATCCAACGTGTAAGTGTATTTAATTAAAACTAATTATTTCTTTTTTTATTAAGTTGAATTTATTTTTACATTGCAAATCCAGTTTCAGCTACGTATATTAAATTTCTGATTGAAACATAAAACTATTGGAAAAGCTTTACTGCGATACATTTCTATACGATTGCATACCTGTAGTGTAGGAAATCAGTCGTAATTGCTGCCCACGCCCCCGTTTTTCCCACTTCCTATGATAACATTAAATAACTCACAAATAGTAAGCGTGCCTTTTTTAGAGCAGATTATTGAAACCTTTTCCTCTTTCCTTTAATCTTGCACTTAGACTTATCATGTAAACCGGTTGTTGCAGTAGCGGAACTAGGGAGTGGGGGGGGAGATGACAGTCCGCTCAACGCCGCACTTTTTGGTGAAGGCATTTTCGCTCCAAAGACCTTTTTTTCTGGTCTGTCCGTCTTTTTCTGACCGAAAAAGCGGCATTTTTAACTTTCCGCTCCGGATGGAACTAACTAAATTTACATTTATTTCTTTAAATAAATTGTTATGTACATACACTGACATCTGACGATAGTTCATTCAATTATTTTATTTTTTAATTTTATCAATAGGTGGCAATTTCACAAATCGAATAACTACTCAAACCGGCAACATGGCGAGGCTTATACTGTATTTTCCTTTATGTATTTTAATTTCTTTATTCTGTTCGATCAGCTGCAGTCGTAGAACTTTAGTTTTGCTCGACAATTTAGCAATACGTGAAACACATTCCATATTTTTCAAATCATTGCAAGGTGATGATTTAGTTATTTTCTTTAAATATCTCACTCATGTGCACGTCATCACTTTTAATTTTTTTTTTAAATTACAGATCGTGGATATGAATTGACTTATAAACCAGCGGATGATTCAAACTTAGCTTTGGTGAAATATGGAAAGTTTTTATACGATAACCTCATAATATTTGCACCCTCAGTAGAAGGTTATTATTGATTGATTTATTTATTTGTCTTAGAAATAAAAAGAAATAAAATTAAAAGTACTTTTAATTTAGAGTTTGGCGGTTCACTTTCCTTGGAAGCTATAACAAATTTTATTGATGGGGGTGGTAACGTACTAGTTGCAGCGAGCTCAGATGTTAGTAAGTATCAAACGATGTACCAATATACAAATGTACTAAAATAAAAATATAGTATACAAATTATTAAATTTAAAATTCCAGGTGATTTAATTCGAGACATCGCTAGCGAGTGCGGATTTGAGGCTGATGAAGAAGGAGCAAGTGTTATTGATCATTTAAATTATGATCTAGCAGATGAAGGCAAAGTAAAGATCACCTACTTATAAAGGTCTTTTGAGAGTTAATAAATTTTGTTTATTTTGCTAGCACACACTTATTGTAGCTGATCCATCTAACTTAATTGACGCACCAACCGTAATTGGTAACAAGAATATTCCACCCATACTTTTCAGAGGAGTAGGGTATGAAATCAATTTATTTAAAGCAGTGGTCTTCAAATTTTGACATTTTGCGAAATCCTTTTTCGAGATAAAATTATCTATGGAACTCTAAATATAGTTTTCTTATAAAAATTTAATTAAATTAAAAATTTTTGCAGAACCCTAGGGTTCTGCGAAACACAGTTTGAATACCACTGATTTAGAGCATACAGTTCAATCTACTCGATACAAAGAGAGCAATAATTTTTCCAGCTTGATATCTGACAAGGAAAATCCACTTGTCCTTGAAATTCTCAGTGCATCATCATCAGCTTATTCATACAATCCTGATAATAAAATTACTGAAGTAATAATTAAAAACAATTGATTTTACTTCATTTATGAGTTCATTATCATTGTATTTTGTTACAGTATCCGCATGCTGTAGGAAAAAATACACTTTTGATTGCTGCTTTGCAAGCTAGAAATAACGCCAGAATCTTATTTTCTGGATCCCTGGATTTTTTTAGTGATGAATTTTTCACTTCTGCAGTTCAAAAAGCATTTGGAGGAAAACGGTATTTTTGATTTTACTTTGAAATCTACAGATTATTATCTATTGACATTCATAAAAGCTTTAATTTATTTTTCTCTAATTTTTCCTTGTAGTTACGAAAGATCTGGAAATCAGGCTCTTGCAACCGCTTTGTCACAATGGACATTTAAAGAAAATGGCGTATTGCGTGTGGGAAAAGTAAATCACCATCGTGTTGGAGAAATAGAAGCTCCCTCAGCTTACACTATTTTAGACGATGTGGTATACTTGTGTTATTTAAATAAGTCAAAATACTTTTGCTTAATTAGTTATCTTTTAGGTTTATTCAATTGAAATTGAAATATTAAATAAAGATCGCTGGGTTCCGTTAGATGCTCAAGACGTTCAGTTGGAATTTGTTCGTATTGATCCATTTGTGAGAACAAATCTGAAAAAGAAAGGCAATGTTTATG
Source organism: Geophilus carpophagus (assembly GCA_034687075.1). Classification (NCBI taxonomy): domain Eukaryota; kingdom Metazoa; phylum Arthropoda; class Chilopoda; order Geophilomorpha; family Geophilidae; genus Geophilus; species Geophilus carpophagus. The sequence continues at coordinate 9,930 of JAQFZN010001090.1, read as the reverse complement.
AAACTAGATTTAAAATTCCTGATGTTTATGGAGTGTATCAATTTAAAGTGGACTACAACCGCATAGGTTACACTCATTTGTTTAGTACCACTCAGGTAAATTTGTATGCGATTCAGTTACATAAACATAGTAATTTTTGTTAAATATTTGCTTTCAGGTATCTGTACGACCATTGGAACACACACAATATGAAAGATTTATTGTTTCAGCGTATCCGTATTATGCAGGCGCTTTCTCGATGATGTTTGGTGTTTTTATTTTTAGTTTCATTTTCATCCATCATAAGGATGGTCCTAAAGATAAAACCGAGTGAGAATGAATTGTAAATGTTACCTTTTCAAATAAAAGAAGTTAAACTACTTTTGATTTGTTAAAAAAATAATAATTTATTAATTATTCATTTTAAAAATTAGGAAATATAAATTTAAATATTACATTTAAACAAATCATAATCATTAAAATAATACTTTTTTCTCACTGGCTAGTTAAACAATTAAAATATAGAAAGTATTTAAGAAATAACATTAATAATATTAAAATTAATATTTACACAAAATAAAGAATAACGTTAGAACAAGGCTGCAAAAATATCTTCCACGCAATTTTCTCCTTTCAAGAGTTGGCTCTTGAAACTTAACATGTCTTTTGCCTTTTTAAATTATCTTAGAAAGATTAAATTAAAATATGATTTTTATCATCTTCAGATAAGTCATTACTTTTTTCCCAATTCGTGAGTCTGAGTGGACGTCTACTAAAACAGAGTACTGTATCATACCCAAATCTCTGCAGTCGTCCCTTAAAGAAATAATAATAATAATATTACAAGTATTTTATTATTAAAATAAACTTTTACTTCTATAGACATTTGTATGGCTCTAATAGCTTGCTTTTTAGCAGTTTCAATGCGAAGATAATGAAAACTCCTCTAATGAAAAATAATTTTGTTAAGAAATTTAGCAAATTAGAAAATGAACATAAAATATAAATTAATATTTACTATTCTCTCCAATGTTTCATCAAATGATGAAAATGGTTTTACACGATCAACTGAAACCCAATTGCGCCAATTAAGTTTATCATCCCAAAAAATAACGTGATATTCTTTCTATTTAAGAAAAAATTAAGGTTTAACAGCTGAACATTACGTAAATTCAGAATTAAATGTACTACCATTTTCTTATCATTAATTCGACAAAATTGACGTTCGTCAGGATCATAATCAATAATACCGGGCCACCTTAATAAAACAACTAAATTAAAAAAAGTGAACTCAAACTTTTAGCATAGAAATACAAATTACCATGCGTCTACTTCTCCTTTAGCCCACACTACTGATCCACAATTTAAGTGCTGACAATCATTGCAAAAAAAACATTTCCAATTCACTGCTGCATCTGGAGAACTTGTCAGATCTAAAGTTAAATTATGAATTAAATTTGTTAGAGATATTTAATTACTTTGAGTTAATGAAAAGTTTCTATTACTTTCTGGTCTTACACGAACTGGAAGTCTACGTCTCGCCTTGAAGATTCGGCGAGACGGTGTTGCTATTATCGAAATCTGCATGCTAGGTGAGGGTTCAGCAAAAGATGTATTCAAAATCACGGCTTTCTTAATTCTTAAATAATTATAAAATAAATATCAAAATTCTCGTAAAATTTTTACCTGTTATTCTGTTATATACTTTTTTTCAACTTTATTATCAACAGGTAGTGCATGAGCGCTATCGACACCTGTATTAAATACATATATAACGTCATTAATTGTCAATTTTTAATTAATTTCATTAGTTGTTAGCATTACCAATTTGCAAGGTAGGCTTTGCATTTTCTTCAGCACTGGTAAGTTGCGATTTTTCTTTTTCCATTTTTTCCATTGAACAATTTGCACACTAAAAGCAATTGGCAATATTATAAATTACGAAATTAATATTTTATTCTGAACGTAATTAAACACTTTCATAAATATATGCATAAATATATACTGTATAATAAACTTTAATATACTCACTATGGAAAATAGAAAAAGTCAAAGCTTTTTGAATGTCTGCGCTACAACGATCTGCTCCTACCGCCCACACCGATTCCTCGCTCACTTGAGTCCCAAATTTGATTGGTAGATGCAAATATAAATTTCTTGAGATCATACGTTTGATGACGCATTTCTTTATAGTAAATTTTAAAGGAAATACTTATTATGAACTGACGTCAGTTTTAACTTATGTTAATATATTGGAATCAACGAAAATGAGAAGTGTATTATTAGTCTGACAAACATCAAAACGTTCGAGAAACGTTGGGATTAGTGCTGCTTTAATAGTTCATTTTATTTTCACACATTGAAAATAAAATTACTACTAAAATCATAAAGATGTTTTCTCACCATTTCAATGTAAACACAATACGTTAGTGAATCGTTTTCCCATGCAAAACGAAAAGATACTTTATACTAAATTTAAAAACAAGAGTAGAGTGTGTTGTCATTTCAAAAACGAAATAAATATTTTATTTCATTAAACTGAATTTGATTGTAATGAACGAGATGCCCTTGAGTCGAACCGTCTTTCTTTTCAATTGATTCCTTTCCCATTTTAGAACACGCCTGAAACGTATCTATTTAATGTTTTTGACTCAAACGGTCTCCACCATCAAGATTTCAGTACAGCGGATTTGACGTCACGGTCATAACCGACATTATATTTAGACGCGTTCAGTTTTCTACGACTATAAATACCCCTTACGATGAACGAGCCGTTCAGTTTGAGCTGAGCTTCTGTACGGTAGTAAGTATTTCGATTTGTAAATTAATGGTGTTATTTTTAACAAATTTTATTTCAATTGTAGTCACTACGAATCTAAATCTTTCATTTGACTCTAAAATTGACAATAGATCTGTTAATCAGACGAGTAGCCGAGCTTCAGACGCAAAGGATAAAGAGACAAGCAGTCGATCGAAAATGCGCCATTTGCAAGCGCCCCCCTAAGGCAGCGTTGTAAATCAAATTTGGAGTTGGATCTAGAACCGGAACTAGGATTAGAAGTAGACTAACTCCGCCCACCTAAAGCATCAATGCCGCAAAGTCCAGAAATGGCTTCAAATTTAAAAATACAAACTGCAGGAAAATATGACATTGTTTCAATGCATAAAGACTTGTCTCCTTCACCAATGAAAAAAACAAGTAGCTTGAAAAAAGCTGACTTTTCTCTTAAAACAAAACGAAAGAACAGTTTCGGAACGTCCGAAACTAAATTCAATGGTCCACCTTTCAAAAAGAAAAACAAAAGTGGAGGTGGACGTGTTCCCCCAACCAAATTTTTGTTAGGTGGAAATATTCATGACCCATTAAACTTGGGGAGTTTAGCAGACGAGGAAATTAACCGTAGTTTAAACGAAAGCACTCCATATTCATCTCCCATGCCAACACCTAAACACCGGACACAAGTTGAGGTTTTAATTCCTCAAAATATTAATGATCCATTGAATTTAAACGCAGGAGATGATGCAGATTTAGAATTGAATTTCACTTCACCGAAAAGTAAACGACGTAAATATCGCAAAAGGAAAAAACAAACTTCTGGAGATTTAGATAGTTCAGGAGAAAAATTGTCAGAAGAAGGCGCAGATGAACCCGAAATTAAAAAACCAAATGTCGAAACAACCGAATCACCAACAGTTAAGACTGAGGAAACTCGGTCACATATCAAAACAAAAAGAACAGAAGATAAAATCGTATCACCAGTCATCCCGCAACCTGGCATGAGAAAGAGGTCCAATACTTATCCAAAGTCAAGAGAAGAACAAGAAAAAGAAGTGATAATTCCTAAACCGGATTTGTTAAATGTTGTAAAAAAGCCATTACATAAAGATAAAAAGAAAGAAGCTAAAACAACACATTTTCGTCCTAAGGATGCTCAGTTCCAGTATGGGAATTATAGTAGATATTATGGATATAGGAATCCTGACAATATGGAAGATTATCGTTTGAAGTGTATGAAGTCGAGTTGGTTTGAGGGTAAAGACATTTTAGACATTGGCTGTAATGTTGGTTTTGTTACACTTGCAATCGCTAAGGATTTCAAACCGCGCAAAATCATAGGAATGGATATAGACAATAATTTGATAAAAGCTGCAAGGAATAATGTTCGTCATTATATCAGTAATGTCAGTGGTGAAACGAGTGCATTTCCTAAATCGTTGGCAGTTTGTTATGGACCTTTAATAACACAGTATCCCAATGAGCAAACGACACCTATGTTTCCAAATAATGTGTTTTTTGTGCAGGTAACAGAGAAAAAAAATTATGAGATTAAATTTATATTTTATATTATTTATATTTTAAAATTGTTCTAATTTTTTTATTTATAGGGAAATTACGTACTTGATTCGAATAAAGAGGTTGAAAAACAGAAAGCTGAGTACGATACAATTCTCTGTTTGAGTTTAACAAAATGGGTTCATTTAAATTGGGGAGATGATGGTCTTAAACGGCTTTTTAAACGAATGTACACGCATTTAAGACCTGGAGGAAGAATGATTTTAGAGGCACAGTCATGGGCCTCGTATACGAAGAAAAAGAAAATGACTGTAAGTATTTAAGTTTAGAAGAAATTTGTAATCGAATTTTTAATTGTTATTTTGTTGTAGGAAAAAATATTTGAAAATTATCGTCGCATTCAATTTAAACCACAACAATTTACAGAATATTTACTTTCAAAAGAAGTTGGGTTTACAACTTGTGAAGTCATTGACACACCTTTTAATCAGTCAAAAGGTAGTTTAATTAATTTTTTTTTAATAAATAATCGAATTTTATTTTTTTATTTTGATTTTTTTTTAAGGTTTCCGTCGACCAATTCAGCTTTTTACCAAAGGCAAGAATGATGGATCACCCGGTATTTTAGATGTTGAAGTTCATCCATCAAAAGAAAAATCAGAAAATTCTTAAGATTTTTAGATGAATTTTTAAAGCTTTATCAACCAAACATGTTTTAATTTTCTTTTACAGTCTAAAAGACAAAACTTTGTTAGTGGAAAATAATCTATTTTAGCAAAGATTATATTATGAAATCTGAAAAAAGAAAAATGATTTGAAATCTGAATAAATTGTCTTTACTATTTGCTGTTACAAAGTGTTGGTGAATGAACTTTATTTGCTTAAGTACAAATACAACTTTCAGTTAAATTTTTCAAAACTTTTCAAAGCATTAGTAGCAAAGTAAATTGCTATAAAAGCTGTACAATTATGGAAGAACTAGCCATAAACAGTTAAGAGGTAGACAAGATTTTTTGTGCATATATTAAATCTAAATGATCAGGGGTTATTTTATTACAGAAACAAACCAGTTACATTTGTTGGTAAGTTTGAACAGACGCAAAGAGTCAATCCACATTAAAATTAAATAGTTGACAATTTAAGAAAACTATTTCTTAAGACCCTAAATTTTTTTAAATAAAATTAGACAAAATGCTCTTAGCAAATATTTTAATATTTTTACATTGAAGAAATAATTTCATTTCAATTTCCCCCAGTTTACCACATGAAGATATTAAATTACACCTATTTTAAATTTTAAGCATCTTAGCTTTTTATTACGCATCCTGTTGTTTACAAAATGACACAGTCATCGCATTAAACGTTAACCCAGTATCACGACTTTTTGCGAGTAAAATTTAAAATCCTAAAAGAATAAAATGTAAACATTGATACCCCTGATCAATATACACTGATAGGTAAAAATAATGGAATAACAGTTAGGAAGTAGCGCTACGTTATAAACAATAAACCGTTTTCATCATTGCCAACTGAAATAACCTTCTGTTCCAATATCGGAAGTAGGAAACAGTAAATTGTGATAAACTTTAGGCATTGATCGAGTATTAATATACAATGTCCTTGATGGTTTGATTACTCTTTCTTGTAGGAATAAATTATACGTTTTTTAGCATAAACAGGAAGATTTATTTTTAAAAATTACTAATTCTATTATTGTATAAAAAATTGAAAGTGAACTGACACTTTAATAGGAGAAAAGTATTGAATCGGAAGTTTTAAGCATTTGTAAGAGCAAAATTCTAAACTATCATTTTTAAATATAATCTTAATAAAATTGGGAAGCTTTATATGTACGATATATGTATATATAGGACACCTCGGCCATTCTTTAACCAACCAATAAAAATTTGACTTTAAAATTTCTCAACATTCAATTTTTCTTAAATTTTTGATAATTCCTCCATGATACACTTTTAAGTTTGTATAGATATTTAAAGCTATATTTATGATAAGATTTATGTAATAATATATACAACTACGGAAGCTTTTATAGATACTGTATATATATATATGTATAGAAAAAATTTTTCTCGAACTTCAACCATTATAATTTTTAGTAATACCGTATTTGACGTTCAATGTTCGCAATTGACCGCTACCATTTAATCTGCCACTAATTGATTAATTTATGTCTTCTCAACGGTTAGAAACTACCATCCACTGCATTAACGCAGCATCTGTGCCCCCAGCAGTAATGAGGAAACTGTCGTCGTAGAGGAAGCGAACAGACGTCACTCGACCAGTATAGGGCTTAATTTCATGATAATCAGCCTAAACATAAATTGTTTAGTTAACGTGTTTCATTTAAGGCTTTAAATTTTATTTACCTTTGGGCTTATACAGGGGTATCTAAATAGTCGAACGTAACCTTCATCATCAGCAGCAGCTATGAGTTTGCTTGAAGATGACACATGACTTGAAGTGATTAAACCTTGTATTCTTTGATTAATATTGTTCCATATGCCTAAAACAGAATATATTTTTTAATTTAAAATCAATTGCATCAAGTAATTAGTAGCTATTTTACCATTAATACTATAACCCAATGTGCAGGTTAACCTATTCCACCTAACATCACGCATCGTAGATGGCATTTTTTCTTGTTCAAAATTTGGAATGTACCCTATATTAAAAAAAAAATTATGTAAATTCTAGTTTTGTATATTTTATGTGTCAAAAATAATTACAATAAATTAAATCATAATCTTCTGAGTCACTTTGCAAATATCTGCCATCTTGTGAAAAGTCAATGTTCCGTAGCACTTCATTTCCCTTAAAATAAAATAAAAAAACAAATTAATATTTGAATTTCTCATCCCCTAATTGATACATTACCCGCATAATATTTCGTCTTTTGTATACAAATCCTGTACTGGTTACTGAATAAAAATAAATATTTCCATCTTTGTTACCAACTGCTAATTGTGTTCCTTCTAAAATTCAGTAATAACGTTTATTTAGAATACCCTTATGCCATTTGTTTATTTTTTTTACCTTTATTAAAGGACGTGCATGTGACAGGTGATTTGCTAACGTTAATTGTTGTAATATGCATTCCTGTGTCAGCATTAAGTACAACAAGGTGACCATCTTGAGTACCCGCAACCACAACCAAATCCGACGGATGAAACGCCAAAGCAGTACATTCAGTCTGTTAAAAAAATTGTAAATATATTTTATAAACAAATATTTTATCAACTTACATCAATCTGAGCCCTCCACTGTAACCGGTGCATTGTCCATTTACAAACAGCTTTATCTTCACCACCGCTTACAAACGAAGCAAAATCTGGATCAGTGGCCAACGCCAATAAACTTTTAAAATGACCCTAAAAAACAAAAATATCGTATACAAACTTGAAACAAATCAAAAATTTAATTAAATATTACCTGCACTGTTATAGAAAATCTTCGATACAACGATCCTTCCAAAATGACATTACGCGTTGTACCAACGTAAACGCTCGAGTCTTCAGCTGATAGTCTCTGAGGACACAATGTTCTCACCCCACCAGTATTGTCAGGAAGCTGAAATTTCAAAAAAAATTTGATTAATTATACTTTTTCGTGTAATCAACAAACATTTAATCACCATAGTTGTGGCCATTAATTTATATTGTTTGACATTACGCCATGCTTTGATGTATCGATCATTGCCTCCAGAAAGTAAAGTTCCATCAGCCAAAACAAGAAGTGAGTTGATTCCTCGCTGTAGAAAGTGATGAACATCATTAAGTATGATAAATAAAATGCTTAATATTCTAGCCAAAATATGTGGCAAATTATTTTATACCTGATGAGCTTGAAATTCTTTATATAATCTGAAACTTCCATCACCACTATCAGTCCAAACGGTTATTGCTCCAGATGAATCACCAGCGATTATATCTCCATCTTCATCAAATTCGAGGCATAAAATATTGTCACCCTAAAGAAAATGTAAAGTTGTTATTTACAATTTAACTTCTGCTTGAAATCAATTAATAACTGTACAATTGTTTTCATTAGTTCGTGCTTTTGAAACATGCCATCTTTTCGTCGTCTCCAAGCAGTCAAGTGTGATCGACCATAAGTGATTATAACGTTGTCGTCGTGTGGATGAAATTTACCCCCGTTAACCTCTCTCGTGTACGTCTGTAAACCAACAAGGTTAAATCGTTTATGTGTTTCTACGTAAGAATTCTAAACATACGGTTGTTCTTCCTAAAATGTGTTCATGCTTCCAATCCCACATAGAAAGGACATGATCTGCACTGTCATCCATAACCATTAAATAACTTCCTTCATTCTGAAATCAAATATAAAATAAATTTAGCATTCAAATGTGTAATGTGTTATGTGTTAATTGTTTATTTACCTGTCGCGAAAATGCCAATGCCCCAACTCCATTATCAACTTCATTTACACCAATAATAGTCAAAGTTGTCAGACTGAATACATCCCAAATTCGAATGTGAGCCTATGACATTATTATTATTTAAAAAAAAATTAATTATTCTTAACACAGCTACAAAGTTTGTTTACATTGAAAAGCACATGCGGTATTTTTTTTTTAAATATTCATACCATGCCAGTTTTTCCTTTTCCTTCTTTTTGTCCTGTCGCGCACATGTCTGCATTGTTTGTTAAAGCCAAACTGAAATAAAATCATTTCTAAACTTTAGTTTTTTGAATAAGCAACGTGAGTTTTCTCAAGATTGAAATTTCTGTCCACTGCAATCCGGAACACAAACTTTCAATAAACCGGAAGTACGTCACTTTTCCATGCCGTCTCCCGCCCGTTTTTTGCTTGACAAACCGAGATATAGAAACCGGTCTTCGAAGAAATCATCGCACTCGAATAGTATAATTAATTTGCAGCTGTTTAAATTGGTAATAATATATTTTTGTGTTTTATACCTATTCAAGTATGATGATCACGTTGATTATACAGCATTTTTAATTAATAAATTTATTAAACTATTTTAGAATCGCACATAAAATGACCACCGACCCTAGAACACCAAACTCAATGCGATGCCAAAGCACTTCTCGCTTTGGATCTGCTATTGTCCAGTTGAATAATAATGCTGATCAAATTAATAACCGTAAGTTTAAATCTATTGTACAGAAAATTAAAAAATATGCATAAATTTTGTACAACTTTGCAACTGTTCTAAAATACTTTTCTATAATTTTAGCTTTAAATTCGCAATGGACATTTCCAGATCTTAAACGTTTGTTTACTCAAATCAAAAAGGCTCTTCCCGATAAAGATACCATTAAATATTCCACATCTGTCAACTTAATAGACTGGAATAAACTTAAATTTGATAACTTCACCGGAGCCGAATGCAAAGAAAAATTAGTGGAGATATTGGAAAGCACACGTTGTTTCAGAACATTAACCGAAGTTATACATGATGCTGAGAATATTTTTATATTTGAAGAAAAAGGAAAAATTGCAAACGAAGAAATAGAACAGATTCAAGTGATTAACGATGTTACTATGGACACTGAGATATCGAATTTTTCACATCAAAATGAGAATAATGCAATTCAAAAAGAGGCCCATATTCTAGCACTACGAAATCGTGATATTTCTATGAACAAGAAAA
>JAQFZN010001089.1:0-18860 GCA_034687075.1 Geophilus carpophagus | reverse complement strand
ACCAAAATTGACCCAAAATAACCAAAGGTGAACAAAAATGAACCAAGATGAACCAACAATGAACCAAGATGAACCAACAATGAACCAAGATGAACCAATACTAAACCAACAATGAACCAAAATGAACCAAAGTGACTTTAAAAGACTGACCATGCTCACCAGTGACCCTGGCCTAGGCCCCATGTTAGGATAAAGAAATATATATTAGCATGCCAGAATAGGTCTTTTACACAACAAGAAATCACTGATAAAATAATGTAAATTAGCAATAGCTATAATTTTATTCAAGCCAGCATTCACACAACAAATAAAAGGAGAATACACACAGAATGATACATTGAACAATAATAAAAGTTTCATAACAATAAAAGGCACCAAATTTTAAACAGTTGGATTCACTGCCATTAGTGGGAAGTTTAGGTAGTTTAGGTTAGGTACATTTGTCGTGCAATAACCTCTTCTGTCAGGAAATAATTTTTTTGTCATGCAAAAGATTTCTGTGTTCTACATATCTTGTTGACATTTCAAACACCCTTTTGTTGTTAGTTTACCCTTTTTTGTCAAGCCAATAAATCATACCCGTTAGGACATGGTGGCCATACTAATAAAAATGGTTGATTATTACTAAAAATCTACCTGCAGGTGACAGCCAATAATATAACACAAATTTTCTAAAAATGAAAATATTTTACAAAATTTTTATAAAACAATCTTTTACAACATTTAAATATCTAGATAATTTGACAGTTGAGTTAAATTAAGTCTTAGAAAAGTTTTATCTTGTGAGCTGTATTGATGCCATTTTATCACCATTCTTATTGTTTATTTATATTCTATTTCTATTGTTAGAGTTTTCTTATTTTACTTGATTCTTAGTGTTATCAGATTTGGAACAGCCACCAAGCTGTCAAGCAGTTTATTGCTTGCACATCTAGATAAAGAATTATCATTTACTACAGTAAATTAGCTCTGTTAACAAGAATAAGTTAAATGTGTGAGTTTGAGTGTTTTAAAACGGATTTAATTAAATGTTTGTGGTCCAAAAAGAGATGTACAATAACTCCTTAGGTGAATGAATTGTTCTATTTGTATCTGGTATTCAAACAGCTGTTGAGGTTATGTTTGTGAGTGGGAGGGAGTTATTTTTCTAATTTCTTTTTATAACCTAGTGACGTCATGACGTTAAGTGATAACGAGTTTGTTTTCTATTTTTGATCTAATTACTTTAAAGCCCTTGGTCTCTTTTGTTTACATAACATTTTTTATCACTGGTTAGATAATGTCAACACTTTTATCATTTTTCTTTTATAATATTATATTTTTACATTTTAAAGTTTTCTTTTCTTGTGTTTGATGTTAGAAACGTTATGTTTAGGATTGATGATTTTTGTTGGGAATGGTGAAAGCTTGTTATTGTTAAGTAATGTTAAGGATGATTTTGACAGTTGGAGAAAAATGATACTGGATTTGTTGTATGAATTTATTTCTGCTCTATTGAATTTGATTTGTTTCCCCAGTTGTCTGATGTGTTTTAGTGTGTTTGAAGGGAGAAGGAAGTAAAAAGAAAAAAAATATGGAAAGGGTTTTTAGGTTTGATGAAAAATGAAAGGTTAGAGATTAAAAAAAGGAATTTCTTGAAGAAAATGGATACAAAATATAATTTTTTTATATAAAGAAACAAAATCACTTAGGAGGAAAGATTTTTTTCCAGTATTTGATCAAAAATGGCCATCTTAACTTTTACAACACCAATCAAAATACTGAGCATGCTCAGATAGTCATGTGATCTACGAAGAGACAGCATGTGTCAAACTTTCCTTCAATTTTTACGATCAATATCATTTTGTTGAAAATTTGTGATGGACCGACCCCCTTGGGGCGTCCCGTTCGTCACAGTCTTACTGACTCCGCCTGCTCAACTAGGGATGGAGAGAGGATGCGATCAATTGAGAACCACAGTCACAAGTTGACAGTTGAAGTAGAAGTAAGACAAGACAGGATCGAGTGCAGCTGCAAGCTGCAGCCAAGATAGAGGAGGTCATGGCAAGAGATGTGAGGTGAAGAAGGGAAGAGGCCTAGCTAACTCTCTGTTTCGGCTATCACGGCCCATGGCCTATGGTCATGTTTCATGGGTAGACTGTTGAGAGGCACCGACACCACGGTTGGATGCTGGGTAGCATTCATGATATACAGAAAATCCCTACACACCCAATAAAGGCTGCTCACTTACATTGTGTCAGTTTCTCTTTATTTATGTGTATTATTACAGCCCTAGTTGACCTGAACCCCAAGTTAGGTTGGTTAGGAATAAACCCATCACATACCGCACTTTATATCTAATGTGTTTCTATTGGTCAGTTCCAGGGTACAGTAATAATGTGTGGTGTCAACCTAAAAACTCTTCTTTTAATCTTTTTAAACTCCTTTTAATCTTTTGTGGTGCTGTACAGTGAAGCTCTAGGTAGCAACTGACTTAAAATTCAAAGTGTTGAATATTTAATTAATTTTATTTAATATTTTAAATAATAAATTACTAATTTTTTTTAGAATGATTCTTAAATTTATATTCTAAGAGCTTAGAAAGTTGTATTAAAATGTATAATTTTCTTGTTATTTTGTCAGTTTTAGATGTCTGTGTCACAAGAGACAGTGTTGCAAAGGTTAAGGTTAAGTGGTTCTTATTTATGCATTACTAGTTTGGTATTGGTCAAAAATTGAGTTTAGAAAGTAATTATTTTTCTAGTAAGTTGGAATTAAAATTAAATTTTCAACATCAGTTTCTTTTAATGACTTTAAGCATCTGGTATTTATTACATGGAGTAAATAAAGCCTTCATGAAATATAATTTAAATTAACAGTCAGATCAATACGTTCAATATATTAATTGAGGTCATGCAGATAGAATAACCTTTCGAATTTGGGATTTTGAGAGATTTCAGATAACTACCATTTTTAATTTGATTATTTCTATAATTTTTCTGATTTTTATTAAAGCTTTGTATTTAAATTTTAAAATGAATTATTAATCATATTTATTTGATTATTTATTAAATTTTATGAATTAAGCACCAAATATTAAAAATCAATAATCAATCATTGATGACATCATATTTTCTAATTTTATTATTTTGAATTTCGTATTAAATATCTGTTTGATTCTTATTGACGTCACAAATTTATAAAATGACGCTCGAATTGAGACAAACAGATAACTTAAGAAAAAATAAATTTTTAGAATTATATCAGTAAAATATTGCGATATTAAATAAGATGATTAGTATTTTCAATTAGTCATGAAGTTCCACTATTTACTAAGGAGAGCCACATGGGATTTAGCGTGGAGAGAATTAAAGTTATTACTTTGAATGCTTGATTCACATAAACATGAACAGTAATGGACAAGGACTCTTCTTAGGATGTTATATTCAACCCTGTAGTACTTGCTGTGATTTCATTAATTGGCTAGCAAAATATATAGTACTACACTTCTTAAGGTATCGTACTTTTATTATATCATTATTTTATTATTTTTAAGATTTACTCATACTTAGACAAAAATGTAAATTAGGTCATGATGTGACCTTGAAATAATTTTACTAAAAAAAAAAAACATTTTATTGATTATTTCAATGATTTCTAATATGTGATAGATGAAATCTGCAAAAGTTAAATATCTCATAAAGACAATGAATATAAAATAATATTGCAATATGTAAATAGTATGTATTTATTAGTATATTTATTTTTTTATCCTTATTATATGTGTTATGTTTTTAATTTTAATTAATATTAATTAATTTTAATTAATTTCTATAACGGATTTCAATTTTTTTCTAATTATAATTTATATCTAATAATGGGGAAATATTTAAAAAATGAGAAAAGCAATGACACACATACACACAGTCACATTTAACCTTGATATTTAATTAACATTGAAGTCATCTTTTCCTCTTGGGCAAGCATGACAATTTTTTAATAACTCAAAATAGGAATCTTGCGATTTTTTTTTATTTTTCAATAAACCTTTATTTCTATATTATATAACATTTAATTAATAAAGAATCACTGAACAGTGAATAAGTTAATTGAAAGTTTCTTAAAGCACTTAAAAAGTTTTTCACTAATTATTTATTGCTATAGTTGCTTTCTATGGAAATTTGTGTGATTAAAATATTTATATTTGATTATAAAATTGTTTTATGATGGTGACAAGTTTAGGAAAAAAATTTGAAAAAAGAATATTAGTTTTATGCTGCTTTAAAATTTTTATTACCAATATTTTAATTAATTTTTTAAGGTTATGGCAAAGGCTGTTTTGTGAAAGTTTAAGGTTTGTATTTTAGAGTTTGCATTAAGGTTTTATGGTTGGTTGACAAGTTTTGCACTGTAATATTAGAAGAGGAGGATGAAAAGTGGCTTTTGAGTTGCTATCAAGCGTGAACACAGATGGATGAAAAGTTTGAAGATTGATGTTAAAATTAGAGTTGTAAAGGAGGTATAAAGTGGAGTGGGTGGGGTTAATAAATATGGGATCACTGAACCTAAACTTGAAAAATTACTATTTTATCTATTGCTATTGCTGAAATGTTGATAATTGCATGATAATTGGAGCTAAAATAAAATGGAAGTGACTTAAACTTGAGAATTTTCTGTTTAATTAATTAAATAAGGGTAAACAAGAGATCGATAATTGAAAATGTCAAAAGGTGATTTTAGACATTAGATAATTCTAGCAGAAATAATTAACTTTTATATGTGAGAAATTGAAATTGAATTGTATTATATTACAGTAGTTAAAGTAAATAACACAGTGGTGACGACGACAAGATGTATAAAATTTCCTAATTATTTGTTGTTTGTTATTGTTGTTATCGCAACATCCATTTGTTGTTATTGTAGTTAGTGCAATGACAAAACAACACACAACAATTGTTAAGTACGTGGTCTTTGGTGTTGACTTAGCTCTGCATACCTTACTTGATTTGTTTATCTTAGCTAGTTGCAATAAGAAATATAAATAAGAAGAAATAAAATAAATAAGAGCTTTTATCAACTTACATTCTTGCTACACACACACAACTTAGATCAGTGATTCAAGATGGCTGACAATTAAACCAAAATATCCCATGATGCACTGGGATTGTTGACAGAAAACAAGAACAATATTACAACAAATTTTCCATACATGATATGTCAAGATGTGACAACTTTGTGATGTTACAACCTGGAATTTACACATTTTCTGTACGTTGTTAACAGCAATTCAAGTCATACAACATTGCTCTAAGTCTCTAATAATAAAAATATTATTAGTAATATTAAAATGAAATAGGAAAAATTGATTTTACGTTGGTAACTTGCATTAAAAAGTAATATGTGACCACCAGATGGAACCAAACTTGTCATTTGACGATCGTTAAAAACTAATATTATATGGTAAAAAGAATATAAACTGTTATTAAGTGTAACAGTTTTAATTTTAATCATGAAATCTTTGAAGAATTGAATTTGGTAAACTAATAACTAAATTTCATTAGCTTAATTTAAAGATCTCTACTAAATAAAGGAGTTAATAATAGTCAAAATTAAATTATACACAAGAATATTAGTTACTGTGGTCAGTACGGGTTTTGGCTTTGAGAAATTAAAAGTAAAATTAATTTCTCAAAGCACAAAATCCACAATAATGGTGCCGAAATCAGGGATACATTTATTGCTATTATACATAATAAATACCATCCTTACCGTAGAAAATAAATCATTTTTGGGTTGTGTGCCTCTTTAATTTCTTAAAGCACAAACCACATTCAACAGTGGGTGCCACTAACAACCTGCCATAAACAAGATAAACAGACCAGTGGTGTGCATTGTATTGTTACTGCATCGATATATGGATGCTTTTGCTGGTCGATACATTGATAAAACATTGATTCTTCGAAAATGGCAGAAAATTACTTTAAAATGTGCATCATGTCCAAGTTCAGATGTTTAAAGAGATTTAACCAAAGAAAATGATAAAACAAAGTGTAATCATTGCTTTAAGAGGTGCAAATTATGTGGAAACAATTAATTTTTGAATTGACCAACAAAAGTATTAATGTTTTATCCATTTCATAACACTAAAATAGGCCCATAGACACCATATTGTGTTATTAGGGGAAAACGGTTTATCTTGTTTTTGATTACGTACTCATGCCACTCCCTGTTGATAAAAATTAGAAATACCATTTGTCACTTGAAGCTTGAATGCAAATATTGCTTATTCTACAGTAAATAACAAACCGTGGAAACAAAAACATTTTATTACATTCTGCCCTGCTTATGAGATTAATAATTATTTCCCAAAAGACTCCACGGGCGTAGTTTTATATGCAATTACGAATTTTATCCTAATTGTACATCCTTAATTGCGAGTACTGACTCTGAATGTAAATAATAAAATTCTATTATACATTATTATAGCTAGCAGGTTTGTAATTATAATATTCATCTGCTTGCAATTTGCATGATATTGCATAAAATTTTACAGTACATAAATGCATTCGACCACTGTCAGAAAAATCCAAGTGAAAATATCTTTAGAAAAGATCCAATAGGCTTTGAAAGTTGAGATTCAATTTGGGAGAAGAAAAAAAAATTGTACCTGTTTTTGACACGTGTCTGACCCTGTATTGTTACATAAATCGAAAGTTTGCGGATTTGTAGTAAATTGGAGTAGGGAGAGGCAGTGAACAAGTGGTTATCTACATGCAGGTTGTACTGATGATAGTTTAGATAAAAATGGTCGCTTTCTGGCAAGTTTTCTGAGGAATTATTGGATATTTAGCATGTGGGCTTTATAAATTGATGTTTTGCAAGTTATTTTTAGAAAGAATGTTTTAAATAAGAATTAAATTGATTCTACGGAAAGAATATAATTAGATTATATATTATTTACGCAGATTTATTTTATGTTAATATTTATCTAAGTTGATTTTATTTGTTTTGAGATAGGGAGATGCAAGAATCAATTTATTTAAGTTGATGAAATCGCTAGATAATTAAATTGAATTGCAATCAATTTTTTAAATAATAGTAATGTTATTTATTTCTTATTTAATTATACAATTTTGTAAAAAATTTGTATAAATAACATTTTGAAAATGAAGACAAAATATTGTAAAAATAAAACTGTTACATGTTTATTTAAATTTTTTAATATAAAAATGAGTAAATAATTCTAAAACGAAATATAAATTAAATAAATACATAAAAAGATGATTGAAATTAATTAGAACGGAAGAGATAAATCCTTACCTTTACTGTTGCGTAAGAACTCTAAAACACCCCCATCTCGCGGATGACATCACAAGAGCACCGTTGCCCTGGAGATGTGCTGTTTCCTTGACAACAGACCAACCAATCCGTGCCCAGCATTGATGAATGAGTGTAAACAAGGCTGAGTGTAAGATTTGAAGCCGGCTCTACCCTTGCCATGTGGCAGCGTCCGTCTCTCAGCTCACGGAAACCTACGTATTACCTCCCCCCGCAGATGAGGCTGCGTTCATGGCGGGGGCGGCCGGTTTCCCGACGAGCACATCAAACCCGTTTTAGTAGGTGAGACTTGACATGTAGCGCGTGTCAACGATTACGACGTAATTGGACACTAAAAAAAATAAGTCGGACACGAATGACAAATTGGTCTAAACTTTGTTGCGTAAAGAAGAAAAAAAACATTGTTGTTGATATGAATTGTTGTTTCGGTGATTGATCAAGATCAAATGGAAAAGCAACAATTTAATTGGTGTGAAGAAAGCCAGAAGGATTGTTGAAATGTTGTTACGTGTTGAAATAATGATGCCATGTTTGTAATAGAAGGCGGTGATTTTTTTTGCGTTTTTCAATAACTCGGCCCATGTGAAAATTTCGAGATGCTTTTTTAAAGGAGAGATGAAAATAATGAGATTGTTAGTTTTTTAAATTATTATTATTATTGCTGATTATTAGTAATTTTATATTGTTGCTAATTGGTGAAATGAACTCAATTTTTTGATTTTCTGCAACAATTATTCAAGCAGAGAAACCAACATTTTATTATTATTTTTTTTGTTTGAAAAAGGACAACAACTGAATTTTTAGGTAAGAATAATTTTTATTTATATTTTATATATTTTAATATATGGTTAATAATGTCCACTACAGGTGAAAATGAGCTATTGAAATGTTTGATGGGTTTTTTAAAGGGATTTAATATTTAAAGGAAATTGTGGAAAGAAATGATTGTGTGATGAAATAATAATGGATGTTGGGTTAGTATTTATTTGTACATTAAAAACTGTTGAAATATTTAGTTTTTTCTAGTTAAGTAAATGATTTTAGTTCGAAATAATTACTTGAATTGAGGACAAAGTATTTAGATGTTGGAAAAGAATACATTTTTCAAGATATATAGAGCAAGAATATTTTTTTATTTATTCAGAAAAACCCATTACAAGTTGGCTTTTGGTTTGAATAGAAATGCAATGCGTACAGAAGTCAACTTGTAATGGTTTATATCAGCAGAAAAAAAAAATTATATTTTATTTTATTGAGTGATTAATATTTGTTATTAAAAATCTGAAGAAAGAAATTTTTATTTACTTTTTACGAGCTTGAAATCTTGATCTTGTTGAGCCAGTTTTATCACACTGGAAAACTTAGATTAATATATTGAACTAGTTATAAGGATTATTGCTTGTATGTGAAATTTAGTGCGAATTAACTCTTTTCGTGTGCAATCCTGTAGGCGTATGGTAACTGAATAAATCACTTAAAGATAAGAAGTACAAAATGGTTCTCGAGCCCATTTTCAAGATTCATTACAGTTGAAACGCACTCATAATTTCACTGATTAAGACATTTAAAATGCAATTTTTTTTAATCTAATAAAAATAATGTTGTTAGTGACGATAAATTATAGAAATTCGTTATTTTAATTGATTCAAATTAGAAATTTCCATTTTAATTGCTATTTTATTAATATGCTTTATTAAGTCGTTTACGGGTCAATTATTTTGTTGCTCTTTTGCAAAAATATCACTGAGTTGGAATTGAGTTTTTACTACTTACTTCCGGGTCAAAAAATGAAGAAAAATTTACAAATTCATGCAATGTTTTTGTTTTTTCATATTAGTAAACAGAGAAATTGCTGTGACTCGGAGGGAGCCATTATGTGTTTATTTAAGAAGGTTGATAAACTGTACAACTAAACAGTCAACGGCGCTCCTCAGAAGCCATTGCTAGTTTTACTTCAGGATGTATTGCAGTGATCTTGTTTTATTACATCTGTTTACAAGTCTTTCTTCTATATTTGCCTATATTTATATATAGTAATAAAATAAAGAAAATTGGGTAATTAAAAATTACAGTAATGATAAGTTGAGTTAATAATTTTATCGTAAATATAACACTTTGAAGGTAAATAAAATGTTTTCATAAATAAGAGGTCGTTACTCTCTGAGAATTAATTGTATTGGTTGATGTTTTTATTATTTACAGTTTCTCGAAACACACGATAAGCAATTTTATAGGTGATGATGTCATAGTAACGCAGTTGATCTTTTACAAGTTTTTAACTTGTCAATATTACAGCTAAAAATAGCTTTGGAAAACAAACAAGAGCAAGCCTATTTAATTTCACTCACAATATTGGTTACTTTTTAAACACTTGATGCCAATATAGTTTCCTTTTTATTTCTTTTACTCAACTATAAAATCAATATGAAGAATGCACTGGAAAGTTGTATAAATTTGTAATAATATTTTGTTTTGATGAATTTTTTAATATATCAAACAAAGTCAATTTGTATTGTTACATAATTGAAACTTTTTATTCATCATTTTGCTAGAATTGGAATTGGAATTGAAAATTTCCATTAAAAATGATATAAAAAATTAACGTTAAAAAATTGAATATATTTTATTATATTTTTTATTTTATTATTGATTTAAAACTAAAGCAGATATCATAAGATATGTCCCAAATGACCAGTCCAAATACAAATGTTTGTTTTGACAGAAACTCTAATGAGGTTATTTTAAGGTTTGGCACAAGTTAGGACTAGCAATTTTCCTTCTACTTTGTTCTTAACAAATGTAACTTAGAATCTGTGGTCGAAATTGCTTTCTATGGACCACTTTGTGGAAAGGTCGCTGCGAGTTTAGAATCTCAATCTCATTTACACCATACAACAGGGACTTGAGAATTCGCTATTTACATTATTTCGTGTTTGGCTGATGTAGCTTTGCTGAGTTAGGTTTACTAGGGATATTTTTTCAAAGTGGAAAGGATGAAAAATAGTTGAGATACTGATTGGATTAGTATATAAATATTTTTTTTAAAGTTATATATCAGTTTATCGAGGAAAATGTTTGTTTTAGGCATTTAAATTTAAAAAAAAAAACACTTGTAGAGCGGTAGAAGACCTCACTGGATATTAAATTAGCATTTTAATATTCAAATGGTAATTGAAACTGATATTTAATATACTAATCTGCGTTAATTTTCACTTTTAGGGTTCCCTATTAGTGGTTAGAAACGTGCTCACTTAAAACTGCTGTTATCATAAGCCTGTTTTAAAAAGAGAAAAATGTGCGTTTTTCAAATCCTCGAGCATTGAGTTTCATTATTTTATGTTTATCATTGCAGTTTGTAAGATATGCCCAAGCTCCATCTAAAAAAACTCATATTGCACTTCGTTAATGACTTTATTCACCCAAAAAATTATTAGAAAATAAATTTAGTTGAATTTAGAAAAATCAGATACAGAGACACTAATAAAATGTACAAAGTTAAATTAAAATATGAATAGAATAATGGAATTTTAGAGTAAATTAGTTTAACTTTAATTAAATATTCAGCTCAAATATATTTTAGTTGAATAACTATTATTTTAGCCTTTAAATACTAGCGCTTTAGAAAAGTGATTGAAAAAGGCATAATCTCTGCACTCTTGGGATCTTAAGCATGTTGTTGCATCAGTTAATGCTTTCTAGGAAAAGAAGTCGGAAATTGTAGTTTACTGCTGCGATGATTGATTTTCAGCATGGAAGTTTTCTCAAGTGATGTCTGAGTCTTCTGCTTGATTAAATGTGATAAAAAGGAAAAAACAGGCTAAATAAGGAAATAAAAAAAAATTTATGCTAATAAATAAAGAAATGTATATTTTTTTATTTTAAGTAATATAATTTTTAAAAAGAAATACATTTATTAAAATAATTTTTTCGGAATTTTGTAAAAATGATGGTTGTTTTTAAAGTTTATTCTCAGGGACCAATGAAATGTGATTATATCAATCAGATAACTCACTCAAAATTCGATGCAATATTTTATTCAATTTTCAGTCGACTTTATTGTTAGTTTAAGAATGATGTAACGTTGGAAATGATCAATTTTAAGGTATTTGCCCAATTATTGTTCGAATTACGTGACGTTCACACATCTGGGAGGAAATATCGTTCAAAGGAAGAATAAAGGGGCATAAAAGAAAGGTCAATTGCAAGGTTTGTGACCAAGTCGCACTACTTCAGAGGGCATGTTATGATAGTGATAAAGCTGGAGGAAGTTTTAAAGGGATTATACAATGGTTTTGAAAAGGAAAGCGAAATGTATTAAATTATTTTTATTTAATAAACCTTTCCATCATATTTTTGAAGATTTTGAAATTAGGAAGAATTTGCAATTATAAAATGTACTTTGAAATTCTAAACAAACCTTGTTTCCGGTTTGGCCGAAATTCCTTCTTAATTTAGACAGTGTGCAGAAGAAGAAGTAAATTATCACAGCATCGATCATTCGGCTCGCTATACCTGCTTCATATGAGTTTTGACGTAATTACAGGAGATATTTTGGTTTTCTCTTAATATGTCTCTAGATGCTCTTGGCGTGGAGAGAAATCTGAATCTAACCATGTGGCAGATATCTTATTGTTATGGTAGTCATGGAAATGAAATGACGTAGATATGTGGAATTTTTGCAAGTAGAAGAATTCAATTAGGCTAGAAATATATTTTTGGAATGTGATTCTCAGTAGTAATAATACGAATGGCTCGAGGGTTATAGATAATTTTTGGGATTTTTATGTAGAAATGAGCAGATGGTGCATCTAGTGCGCTTTGGGCACCAACTGCATTTGATTATCAAAGTTTTTAGCAAAATTTTAGGGTCTGGATGATTGATAGCAGATGATGAATAACTAGGGAAAGGATTTTTAGGGATTAAGAGTCACTGAAAACAGGGTTTGGCATGTGAAAAGGCTCATTTTGGGAGTTTATTTGAGTAAAAATGTGTATGAAACTGTTCTTTCCAAATATTTGGATTGGTTTAACCAGTTAAATATTCCTGAAAATTCTTTAGCCTATTTATAGCAGATTAATGACAATTGAAAATTATCTATTTACTATTTGTTACGCCCTCTTTTGAGTAATGATTGTTTTATTTACTTTTTTTTATTCTTAAATATTAAGTCTTTTTGTGGGAAAATAAGTGGAAAGAATAGTGAGATTTTAATTATCTGCAAGAATAATGAGATTCCAAATGGCAATAACTATCAAAATAGCTGATTGTAATTAAAAACCTACCTACAGGTGGCAGCTAATAATGTAAACACAAAATGTTTTGTATGTTTTGGAACAATTGTCTTGAACTTTACAGAATTGAATTCATCCAATTCTATTCACATAATTCTACACGTTATCTAATACTTAAATACAGCAAGTACTTGAATGAAGTGCACTTAATGAAAGTAGTTATTGTTAACAGAATGAATACTTATAAAACCAATTAGAAATTGCAGTACTGAAAGCACTCTTTTAATATACAATGAAGCAGTACTTTTTTTAGTTTCAAATTATGTCACTGCTTGAAAGCAGACATTTTCATTCTTTGTGACACATTAATTAAATTTGCAACATATGCTCTTTGAATTTTAATTTAAAATCCACTACAGTAATTTGTACCAATTTTTATACACTTTTGCTCATTTTAATATTTGATAAGTTAATGAAATAAATTAACATTAACATAAGCAATTTTAAATTTTTTTCTGTCACTTTTAATCATTATACAATTTGTTTTTATTTTCATGTTTGATGATATAAGTCGTAGAAGTCATTGTAGACACTATTATTTAAAGCAATGGTAACAGATAGGTGAGAATGACTAGCAATATTAATTAATGGGTTAGGGAAAACAATTAGTATATTGCTAACTGTGCCAATATTTACTCAACAATCTAAATATTAACTCCCTTGTGGTGGCAAAAGCAATCACAATTTATCTTAACTCATTAATATAACAATAGATAAGAGTAACTTTAACGTGAACATTTTATTTACCTTTAATCAATTGACCAATTTGGTCTATTATTGTTGCTTTAACTATGTTTAGTAGCATTTTAAGGCAAAAACAATGGTATATTATTAGTCATAGCATCATTTGATTGGTTATATAATGCCTTGGTTTTCAATCTTTTTGAAGTCAGGGTACTCTAAACTGTGACCTTTTTTTGCACAGAACAATATGCCATATTGTATTAGTAGTTTTTATTTGTCTTTGTGTGTTTACTATAAGACAAAAAAAATTAATTTTTATTTGATTTTTTCGTGGAACACCAGTGTTCACAGAACACGGGTTGGAAACCACGGATATAATGTAGTAGCTGAGTTACCTGTGGTTGATCGGGTTATTCAATTAATCGAAATATCCTATTTTTTTTAATTATGAAAAGTTTGATTTAAAGAATGGAAATATGAAAGAAAAAATATTTTAGTTATAATTTTCTATTGCAAATTTTTAATCACAGCAATTTTCATGAATAATTAATGTTTTTATTTCCAAAAATAGCCAAAATTCTTAAAAATCATTAAAATTTGATGAACTTAAAATCAAATTATATGTATTCTGATGCCCTGAATTTATTTCTTGCATCAGAATTACCACATACTGCTTCAATTCCTAAAAAAAATAGCGAAAAACTCAATTTGTGACAATTTTTATGAAAAGTCAGTGGCCAATCAGATCCATCTCTGCGGGCCACCCGTCACCCAGCTACCCAGCCGCAAATTTGCCAATCAGATCCATCCCTGGTGGCCATAACCCATAATTTAACCAAAATTTTGTTTTATTTATTTTTAAAAGAAATATTGATCCCCAATTTCAACATTTCTTTACAGTTGATCTAGGTTTTGTATTAGAAGTATCGTTGCCAAATTTGGTTAAATTTGGATGTAAATTGAGACCGCGCATAGGTGAACACATGCGCACACACACAAACTTTGAGAAATATAGATAAAGAAGATACACAAAAATAGGAGGAAAATGTGATTGGTTGATTTCCAATTCCCAAACTTTTATAAAATTTAGAATAAAATATTACTTTGAACTTTATATCAAGAAAAATGGAAGATTTATTAAATTTTCTATATATTTTATTTAGGTTTTATATACGATCCAAAATGTTTGTGGTTTCAAGTAAGCTCTTCATTGATTTAGCAAAAGCTGTGTAAGTGACAGTTCGAAAAGGTCAACGTTTATCAATAATAGGCAGCTATTGCTGATATAAGGATATTGCTGAGAAGCGTTGTTCACTGACCTGTAGTTTTGCTCATTTATTGGATGCGATTTTCCATTACGCGATATTAAATAATTGAGATTTTTCTGCCATTAGTTGTTGTTATTCTTAACTTAATTCAGATAAAACCATTGCAACATGTCATTTTAGCTATAAACTCTTTTTGCTCAAAGTAATGTTGGTCATTACACTGAACTTATTGATCTATAAATGCGATAGAATAGGTATATTGGCAATGGATCGGAGAGGAGGTAACTATTGGATGTTTATAGGCATTACTCCTAGGCCGGAAGCTAAGTGAAATTAACTGGGAAAACATACGTGACTGTTCGTATCCCAGTGAAGGTTGGAATTTGTAGGTTTGCTTAAGCTTTGGAATTGCAATTTAAGTACTATTGGAATAATAGATTTTTAATAGATCAATGATAATGATCAGTATACCTGGTTTGAGTAGTTTGTTTTTGGCTTTTTATTGAATGTAGTTTTTGGATTAGATTTAATTGAGTTGAATATAACAGCTGTTAGCTTATGGTAATCACTCAAAACAAGGTGTAGTGATATAATTATGGTTGTAACAAACTGATTTTATTTCTTACAACTATTGGCATGACCCTCACAAAAAGGAGGCTGACAGGGTTCTAGCCTGGGGGCCCAGTGAAGCAGAAGACCAAAATGATCAAAAATGACCAAAAACGACCAAAAATGACGAAAAATAATCAAAATGACAAAAAAAATAACCAAAATCGACCAAAAATGACAAAAAATAACCAAAATAACTTAAATAGATCAAAAATGACCAAAAGAACTTAAATAGATCAAAAATGACCAAAAGAACTTAAATAGATCAAAAATGACCAAAAATGACCAAAAATAATCAAAATGACAAAAAATATAACCAAAATCGACCAAAAATGACAAAAAAAGTTACCAAAATAGACCTAAAATGACAATAAAATAACCAAAATCGACCAAAAATGACAAAAAAAGTTACCAAAATAGACCTAAAATGACAATAAAATAACCAAAATAGACAAAAAATGATAATAAAGTAACCAAAATAGACCAAAAATGAATCAAAAATGAACCAATAATTAACCAATAATGACTCTAAATTACTGACTGAGTCCACCAATGATCTCGGCTTGAGAGCCCACTTTAGGATATTGCCATTTGATAATGATACAACCTGAGTTTAATTAAAGCATGAGAATGCATTGTCAGTTCTGAAGAGGGATTGCAACTTCATTTTGTATGTCTTTTCTATGGAAGCTGTATTGCTAAATCCATTCATACTTACATAAAACGAATACATGACAGAACTTCCATGATATCTGCTGATAGACAATCATTATAT
Organism: Geophilus carpophagus; assembly: GCA_034687075.1. Classification (NCBI taxonomy): domain Eukaryota; kingdom Metazoa; phylum Arthropoda; class Chilopoda; order Geophilomorpha; family Geophilidae; genus Geophilus; species Geophilus carpophagus. Next base: position 2,915 of record JAQFZN010001089.1, on the reverse strand, counting down.
TTGAACATATTTTTGTAATAACTCAAATTTAAGCAACTTTTATTAGAAATTTGTGTATTCAAATAACCTAAATAATTAGAACAAACATTTAAATTGATTAACAACTACCATCTCGATTTGTTACATGAGATAAAATATTTTTCCCTTTGCTTTTTGGAAAGTTTTCTGATGTATACTTTATCCCAAGTCACTGCTACAGTAGCTGAGCTCTGGATCTTTCAAGATGTCCATTTAACATTCTACATTTACATTAAAAAATAATCGGAACCAACTATAAATTATATATATATTGCAAAATTTTCTTTCTTCTCGGTCAGATCAGTTGATGTAGAAGGAGGAGGAGTAAAAGCGTGACATGAAATGGTACCTGAAATAGATTTTTTTTTGGAACCTTGCCTGCAAAACTACCAAACTCTTAGAAGTAAATTATTAGTTTTTTACTCAAGCAAGACACGAACAAGTCTAATGAACTCCTACCTACATTTATTATTGATTGCACAGGTAAAATTCATTTTATCAAAAAGGTAATAATTTACAATACTGAAATTTAAGAGGTCTAAATTGAAAGTTGGGAGGCAATGTTTGTTTATTCAGTGCAATATTCAAACAAAATTGCAAGCTGGCTTTTTAATATAAACAAAAGGTTGTGCTTTATTACTTAATATTATAGGAGCTCGTGTAATATCCTGTCAATGTTGTTTACATTAGTCAGGTGAATAGGTTAATTAATTGTTCTCAATTGATGTCTTTTCTGTATCATTTTCTTTTTATTATTTTTCAGATTATATTTAAACTTTTCTAATTACGCTGGTTTGCGCATGCGTTTAATATTCTGTTATTGTGCTGAAGTAATGGCGAAGGTTGCAAAATGAGCTTTCATTTTAAACTTGGGCAGTTGTGAAATGAAATGGTTGTTTCTGCTTGAAGTTAAATGAAAATTCCTAATTTTGGTTTGTTTTATTATGCAAATTTTTAAATTATTCTTATTGTAATTGTAATTTATTGAGATTTCACAATATCTGAAGAAATTGCAATCATAGAATTTTTTTATTGAATTCAATTTTCGTAAAAATCTTAGAAATTACCTATTGTCGAATTGAATAATCAAAAAAGCAAAATACTTGAAACACTTTCACATTCTAAATAAAGTTGGTAAATCTTTAAATCAGATTCCAAGGACGGTCAAAGCAAGGAGACAAAGCCAATAAGTAAATGTTGAAAAAGAAAAAGGGAATCTAGGCTGCAAATCCAAAGTTGGAAGCGTTGTGTAGAACTCTTGTAAATTTAAGCTGTCACTTTCTTCAAGGTGAACAAAGCGGTGAGAAAAAGATGAATTCTTCACCTAAAACTTCCACAAACAGGTTCGGATACAGAAATAATATTGAAAAAAAATGTTTAAATCAATTTAATATTTAATATCAAATACAGCGTAAATTAACTCGCACTTACTCATTTTTTCTTTAACTTATAAAGAAAAAATATTTTCCTCATCGAATCATCTATTACATTAGGCCTAAGTTTTCATCTCAACAACAGAACTTAACCTTATGCATGAATTAATGTGACCATAAACAACACCTGTTGTTTAAAACTCGTAATTCCCACACTACCTGATTCGTTATTCAATAAGGATTAGAAATTATGTTTATATACTGGTTCGTACTAATTAATGCATAAGAATACATAATGATATTCATGAGCTGTAAATTGAAGATTATTATCATGGAAAAGTATCCTGAGGTGAAAGAAAAATGAAAAGAGCTTATTCTAGCAACTAATTGTTTTTATAGTGAGTCACTATATTGATGCTTTTATGTAATTAGCATATTATCCATAAATCAAATGAGAATTAGTTGAATTTTTAGAAAAGTTATTGAATTTGTTTTTCTTCTTAGTAAGTACTCTCCAGTTTTATCATAAACTGAGAGTGATGTAATAAATAATGCTAAATGTGAAATATTTATGGTTGCAATATTTTCTAATTAAGGTTTATTTATTATTTTTCTCATAGTTTTTGTTTTGTAACAATTAAATTAAGTGGGTTCCCATATTGGAAAATGTAAAATATGCAGTACAAAGTGAGTTTAATTTATAATTACTCACTTTTTATTATTATATAGTGTAATAGATTTTCATTTAGAAAATTTACTCGTTTGTTTTGACAAAATCTCAAGAGACTGAGAAAAGTTGTTTGAAGTTTAATTTGGTGACATTTGGAGCACAAAGTTTAGATTGTTAGAAAGTATCAAATTAACTGTAAATTGCAATTAGCAACATTTTAATTTATTGTAGAAACGAACTTGTTTTATTTTCCAAGGCTTTTAAAGACTTTAAGGTTGTGCTATAAATAATATATTTTTGTTGGAAATTGATCCACACCATATTTCATAAAGTTTAGTATCAAGGGAGGATATATTGTATATATATATATATTTATACTGTATATATATTTATTGTGGTATGTTTTTGAAGTTGGATAGAGCTTTAGAGGTATCATGAGATCTAGAAACTAGGCAATTTTTCAATTGGAATATTTTTTTATCTGTTGTGAAATGATATTGGATGAATTTTGTAAGCAGTCAAACTTTTGTAGTTTTACTTCTGAATCTTTTTATTTAATTGGTTATTTCATGAGTAGGAAAAGGGTTTTTTGGGACTAAAATTCTCTAGTTATATAAGATCCCAGATAGGATAATACAACACACTTCCAAAAAGGTTTTGCCATCTTCTATATTTTATGGTCTATATACGTTTAAAAATTATTTTAAAAAATGAAAAACATTTTGATTTATTTTGATATAATATTCTTAAAGATCACATTTTTTGATTTTAGGATCATTATTCACTTTTAAAATTTGATGAAGAACTAATACTTTTATTTAGTTTTTAACTGGAGCAACTAATTTCAAAATAGT
>JAQFZN010001088.1:0-18872 GCA_034687075.1 Geophilus carpophagus | reverse complement strand
TGACAAATTCCTTGAAAGAAATAAAGAATAATTATATTTATTTACAAGAAACTAGACGAGCTTAGTGCATATCACAAATGACTATTTTCTCATTAGAAATAAAAGATTAGAGAACTGTAAAAAATAATTAAAAGTTTTATGTGTGTAGTGATAATTGATTTATTTTTAACAGAATTTTTCTTGTGGAATTACTGATGCAATAAGAAAAATACAGTATTCAGCTTGATCCACCGTTCATTGAATTCTGAAAATCAAAATAATGAAAAAAGTGCAATGCTGTGGCATCTTGCAATTTGTGCTCTAAATATATGACAGTCACTCGCTTGACCATCAGGTTGGGGCATGATGGAGAGGCGGGGGGATGGAGCATAATAATAACCAACTCAGAGACAAAGTTAGGTTTGACTAATCTTTATTAGTCACAGCCCTCCCTCATGACTCTGACTGGTCCTTAGCATGCTGCCAACGAGTTGGCATCGCACTGTGTCCACAACCGAGGCGCTAAACTCGGTTGCACCATCTTGGGCCTAGCCCTGCATTTCATGCAGGGGGTCGAACCCTCTATCAGGTACCGTTGGATACAGGATCTGTCTGTCTGGCGGATAGTCATCTGTTGTTCCAGGAGGAACTCAGATAATGTTTATCCGTTAGTGGATGAGACGAGACTAACTCCTGTTTCCAGGGGTCGCATCTAGGAAGATGACCCATCAGGGCTTCTTTCTATCCCTCGTGACCCTCATAAAACCCTGCAGATATTTTCAAAAGAATGTAAGCATACTGAATGTACCTGCATAATTTTTGCTCATATTTACACTCCTGCATTCCCCAGTGCCCAAGCACCATATAACTTTAAGAAAGTCTTGCTTCAAACTGTTTGAACATAATTAAAAATCAAACTAGTAAATACATCAATTATAAAACAACTATTCGTCTCTATGACAACAATGTACCAAATTTAAAAGTAAAACCCAACAACTGCAGTATTTCAAGTTATTATATAATTGCTAATTGATAGGACGCGAGTGTTGTAGCATCAATTAATAGTTATTATTGTCAATTATTTTTAACGACTTTATTTGAAAAGATACAAAATAAACGCAACTGTTAACCCCCCGACCTACGCTAAATACTAAAGACCGCTATCGGTAAACCATTGCCATCTCCAACAGACATGAAACGAATTTTATCATTAGTTTCCACTCCGCCATTAACTTCTTAGTGGATGTGGTGACACCAAAAATTCTTGGTAACCACCAATAATTCCACCATCAAACTATGAAAACATCCATGAACACGAACGTCTTAAATTTATTATTACTAAAATAAAATTCTTAATAAGAATACATTTTAACTAATTCTAAACTTAATCTTAAATAAACTAAAATAAAATGTAGTTTAATTACATCAACTTTAGTGTTTTTCCATGCGCCATCTATGAACAAACATCAATAAGATTTGTGTGGAAATAAATAGATATGAGTGGCTGAGTCCAACAGAGAGACTAGTGGTTGTTGAAGAGCGTCTAGTGATGAGAGGATTTGCTGGGTCGTCGTTTGCTGACAATTTCCACGCGAGGGCGCCCCTGTCGCGCCCAAACGACTCTTGATGGTCGTCGTGTGGCAATTTCCCAGCGTCCCATTCCCCTACCCCCTCCGCTACCTCCTTTCACTTCCCATTTGCCAATAGACTCGAGTTGATGTTCATTTGCTCTTTTCCACAGATAGGGGGCTTATAGTGCGAGCATGCGCGCTTCAAACCACTTTTAACATTCATATACGCATATAGGGGGCGCCTCATTTAGCCATAACTTGTGCAAGCACAAGATTTTAAGATCTTGAAAATCATAAGAGAAGAAAGGAAATTGTTTTCAGTCATACTACATGCAAGTTTAAAGCTGAAGAAGAGAAGAATTATGTTGCTCATAACATTTCAGTGTTAATCAATTCTGGTCGTAGGACGCCATTTTCCAGCTAAAATGTTGGCAATGACACTTTCTATCTCTTGTTTATAAACACGTGTACAGAGAATAGTGTAATTGAGTAAATCCAATCTTGTGGCACTTAGCTTGTAAAAATTGTTCCCAGGAAAAATATCAGCTGGTCCAATAAGGAGAAAGTAATGGCGCCATTCAATTAGACTTTAACTATGCTGTCAGTGTCGCTTGAGCCAGTAAGCTGTGAACAGAGGAAGTTGAAATTAAGTAGGGACTTCCGGTTTATGTGCTTAAGCTTCGGCATGGGAGGGATGAGGTTTCTTAATAGTGCTAAGAAAGAGGATGTGGAATTACAAGTCTGTTCTGACACTACTTGACATAGTTAGAATTCTAAATTCTTCCTTTAAGTGTCTTGTTGTTATCAAATTTAAGAGAATTACTTAAAAGAAATAAAAAGAACTGTTTAAGATCAGATAGAAAATCCTTTTAACTTTCTCTAGGTCTGAAAATAGTTGTTTTGGCTGGAAAACAAAACTAGGCCAGTTTAGGAAATATAGTTTACTCTTGCTAGCTACATCTTTCGAGCTAAACACTTTCTTCCCTTCCATAAATATAAAACTGCAGTTTAGACAGTTTTACACAGTGTTAACTACTTTTTTCAAGTATTGCAGCAACGACGAGCCAACTTTACGAGGGCAACATTAGCCGGTTATCCTTTAACTCTAGACAAATATATAAAATTAAGTAAAAACTTGGTTATTTTTATTCTATTATTTTTAAAATTAATTTGCGATTTTTTTCAATTTTATACCATTTTATAAAAGCGCCGAGAAGAAGTTAAATAAAATAGCTTATTTGTCCCCGTGGTAAAGTTAAAAAGTCAGTGCCTGTGCTAATATTTTCATTTGCTCTGTTTAATCGTATTTCATATCATTAAATGTGCTAGATTTTTCTCGGATTAAGGCTGACTGCAGTTTAACATTTCACTGAACTACAGTTTTAATTTCACAGTTAAAATTTATTATAACAGTAGTTTATCTAATCTTGGGTTTAGTCATTGTTAGTTTAGTCAACCCTGAATGTTTATCTTGATAATATTTAAAATTTTCTGCTTGCCAATTTTCACTCAAGAATTTGGCTTAATTCACTCATGCTTAATCAAGCAAAAAATACCTCAACTTGATCACACCAAGAATGTAAGTGTGAAGGATGGGAAAGTGCTTCACCGTAATCCAAACGCCACTAGAATTTGCACGCATTAATACAAGTACAAACAGAAAACAATTTTTTTAAATAATAAAATGAAATGTTTTAATACTTCAGGTCCTTGCATAATCTCAAGTCAAATCTTATCTTAACTTGTACATCTCTGTTGATGCATTTCTCTTAATCACTTCACTGATTTTTAAATATCTTCATCACTAATGCACGTAGCAAAACAAGACTTAAAGTTCCAATTGTGAAACTGCAATGCTAATCGGGTATTACTTGAATAATGCATTCGGATAATTCCGAATAACAGATTACAGCAGAATATAAATCGGTTAAGATAAATTGTGTTTTAAAAGGTTTTGCGCCATTACTAACTTCAAATGGCTCTTAATAATGAAGAGTGATATAATTAATTAAAAGCCATTTGCCAGTAGTTAAAAGCTTTTAAAGCCAATTTTTCTCCTTTAAACATTACTAAAGCACATTCAGAATACATCTAGTAAAAGAAAAAAAACAAAACAACAAATTAGGAAGGAAATGGGTGTAATGCATTTTGTTAGAAATTACAAGGGATGTTTCAAAATAGTTCAATATCTTGGCAAATGTTCTTTCATGTGATATAAAAGGGACTGATACCAGATCCTGTGCGTATCGTGTTAAGTCTTAGAAAGTGTTATCTCTAAAACTAAGCACCAAACTAACTATACTGATTACAGTGTTCTTAAGTTGTATAAAAATGCACAATACTTCTATTATTTTGGAAAAGTTTCCAGAATTTTTTTCTCATTTTATTTGTAATTTTATTTATTTTTCAATATTTATTCCCTTCCCCGTAAGGAGGGTTATTCATCCCATGTTTACGTCACATGAGATATGAATAATTCTATCAAATGCCAAGTTAGTATCAGCACAGAATAAAAAATATATATCAGCTGCGTAGTGCATTGCTAGGAACAGACCTGTAACTATTTGTGCTCGAGATCCCTAGGAGGGACCCATAGTTTCAAAATCGTGCAAGCAATTCAACTCTTCAATTCGCTTGATTCGTACAAATTAATATTTCGAAAATTGCAATGGATTCAAAGAAGCCTAATACCAAGATGTGTTGTGAAGGTCCAAACTCAACCCACGTAAAATTGGTGTCGTCGGACGGATATGAATTTGTCGTAAAGCGTGAAGATGCTATTTCATCGGAAACCATTAATGTAATGCTTAATTCGAATGAATCCAACGTTGTTAACTTTCCTGACATTCCTAAGAGCACACTTGAGAAAATAGTTGCATATTTAGAGCGCAAATTACAAGATGCCAGAGCATTGCGCCTCTTTCATTATTTTGACTTTCAGAATTCAATGAACGGTGGATCAAGCTGAATACTGTAATTTTCTTATTTCATCAATTATTTCACAAGTAAAAATTCTGTTTTGATTCTAGTTTCTACGTTAGAAATGTTTCATTAATAAAATGTTTGTTAAAAATAATTTTAATACAGTTTTTGTTATTTATCACTATAATATTTATTATATAAATAGAACTGTTAAAATGCTGTCTCTATTACCACGCATAATTTGTCCATAATTTGTATAAAAGTGCTATCAAATAACCTTGAAGAATATTTTGTACATTTTGTTTAGTCCGATAAATTAAAAGCTAAAATTGTCACTTACTAAACTAACACCAGTCAAGAGAATCTGCACCCAAGTGGCACTCGATAACAACAAGTCAACCGTGCTGATCTTCTGTCTGCTGCAATTCCTTGAATGCGGTTGAGTTGGGCTAACCCAACTTGAGCTTAGGGCTCAAGGCAAAGCACGATATCCATGGATTGGATTAATAAAAATGGTGCCAATTTAAACTGAAATACTTATTGCGGATCTCTGTTGCATTTAGAATTCTAAATGCAACATTAATGCAATAATTACTATTATAAAACTGGCGCGCCCTGATCTTTTATTTGATTGCCTATTTCGTTCAATCCCAATTATTCATCTTTTGACAAAGATTAATGTTTTTACAAAGTCGTTTCACGTTAATCTATGGCAAATTTTTAACTGTAATAATGGAACTTTTTGATTGCAATGGATTTATTGGTAATTATATCAGTGGAAAAGCTTTAATAATTTGTTTTGTTCTACCATGCTCAAAGTACATTTAGCAGAGCTCAGTCAAGATAATATTGATCACACGACCTTTACTCTATGGTACAGTTCTGATTTTTTTATAACCAATGCCATTTATTTCCTCAAGCTACCTAATTAAATAAAACCGTAGCAGTTCATTGATTAAACATGAGAAACTGAACATTTTGATCAGAAAAGCCATACAAAAGACGTAACGTGATGCAGCATTTGTACAGCTGCACGAACTGTTATTTAAACAAGAATAAAGTAAAATGTAGATTTAAAAAATTAATTACTCCTTTACACTAATTTCAATTATAACTTCAATTATAATTCATACCCTAAGAGGAAATAAATTGATTAAACAAAACAACTAAAATTTATCGAAACAGATGCCAACTTTTGTTTACTGTAACTACTAAAAAAATGTATTCAATTATTTATTTAGTTCTATTTTTCAATAAACAAGAAATTCTTAATGAAAAAGTTAATAAAGACAACTAAGTTGATTATGTAAAACCCCAAAATTTGTTTAAGTAATCACAGTTAGATAAATGCGCTTTTTTACTACTAAACTTGCACAGACACTTTGCTCAAAAGTTTTTCTTGTGCAAACTAAAGGTGGTTTAGTTGCACAAAGAAGAACCACTTGTGCAAACCATCTAAGCAAATTATACAGTACTTTACATCTATTGTAAAACACTAAGTATTATCTTCCAGTGCGACCGAACCAAACTTTACCTTTAAAAAAAAAAACTCGGCCAGATTTAAATTTAAGAAAAACTCACATTGACATTTCGCACCAAGCTTTGCAATCAGATTTAAACCAAAAAGAGCACTGCATTTTCTTTATCAGCTCTGTTCACGTAAGAAAATTCGTAGACAATGAATCAAAACTCAATTTTAAATTTGCATTAATTCAATTTTCAATTGCTAACTGAATTTCATAATTTCAGAGTAATTACTAAACTACATTAAAATGAAATTCTTCACATAATAAGTGATATAATACTTTTAACTCTAATTTTCTAATTTTATTAATAATCAGAGACTTACTTTTGTTACTGGGTACAGTGTGTTTGTCGCTATGGTGACAGCGGTTGATGGGGCAAAAGCGAGTTGGTCTTGTGCAGCGATGTTTGTCGCAGCGCCCTAGTGATGGAAAGTGAAGATAAAAGAAAAGTTGTGAGAGATTTAGGAACCGGATAAAATTGTGTGCACTCAGTGGAAGAGAGGGAAAAAAGGAAGAAAGATACTGACGACTTAAAGTAGATCCCAGAGTTAAAAATAGGAAAATAAAATACACACACAGTGAAATAAAATGATTTTAAAAAATATTTCTCTAATAATGCTCATTTATTCAAACACAATAGATTTTTGGTTCACTTAATGGTTTCAATTATCAATTGGAAATTATAGCTTGTAGGTATTAACAAACACCCTGAAAACGTGCTTTAATTAATGGATATTCATCCATCTATAAATAACTTTTGCTAGTAAATCCTATCAGCCTCAAGACAGGTATTCAAAATGAGTTTAAAATGCTCATCCTCATTTTTTTAATACTGCATCATCATATGCACCTAATTAAGGTAGTTGCTAAGCAACCTTGTGTTCGTTAATGAGACATTAATGTATTATAAAGAATTATTAGAATTTTCATATTAATAAACTATGATAAGCTGACACTTAATATTTGCTTTTGAAAGATTATGTAGATGACTTACTTAAAATGGATTAATTTTCTATTTATTTGTCGAACCTAACCTAACCAAACTATTTAATCTTATAAGATAATTATCAGACCAAAGGTTAAGAACATAAACTTTAGATCTTTTAAATTTAAAAATTCTATAAACATATTTTCAATTTTGTTACTATAGAACCGGAAATAAAAAATGACTGAAAAGAAAAAGAATGCTTTTAAAATTTAAATTCTTTGTTAAACTGTTTTGTTTTCCTTGCAATTTGTGCTTTTGGTGGAGCGCTTCAAGAATCCAACGCCACTTGTGTGTAAAATTCAGATTTAATGTAGTTAAACAAACAACTGCTCAAGAAGTATATTTATAAAGTTAGAACAACTAAGTTTGTGCAAACCAAAGCACTTATTCACATACTTGACAAAAATTAAAGAGCTTAGTAGTCTCAGGGTAAATTAAACATGCTCGCTATACACATAATACCATTGATTAATCAATTCTTGATAATATCCATAATTTATGTGTCTGCTACAGATTAAAATCTCAAAAGATTCTTTTATTATGAAAATAATACAACTAAATTATCTTTTAATCTCGAATGAAACGTCCAAGATATAATTATTATGTATAAATATTTAATCTTTATTTACTTAACACAATGTGTTTAAAATAATGAAGACATCTATTTTCGAAAATAATTATCATTAAAACATGACATAACCTTTAATAATTTATTAAGTTAATGAAAACTAATTAATTTAGAGCAAAATTGCCACTCAACCTATTGGAAATTCAATACGGCAGCACAATCAAGATGAAAAGAGTTTTTAAAGCATTTTTAAAATAGAGTAAGGTATGTCCAAGGGAGCTCTTTTGAGAACGTCAAATATTTTTATTCAGCTTTTTCCTTTTCTAAGAATTACATCAGTTCCTTTCACTCAGAAGTTGCCATAATAACAGCACTGCCAAATGCTCAAAATCCTTTCAACCACGAATACATATGCATACACAATAGTCTTGTGAAGCTAACTGACAATTCAAAACTTTTTATTTATGTTAAGTATCTTTAATTGATGTAGTAAATAAATGAAATTTCTACAATAATATTTATTTTGGTATTACTAAATTATCTAAAAAATTGATGAAAAAAAAATATAAATTTACTATTATTTTTTTTATTGAATTAGATCAAAATTTTATTTCTTAAGTCAATAAAAAAATATTATAACCTGTTCAGTGAACAAAGCAAAACTTTACTTTTGACAATGTCAACATTCTTGCTGTAGAATTAACTTTAATATTTATAGAAAAAAATTAATAAAAATCAAACTAAATATAAAAACTATTGATAAAATTAAATTAGCTATTTCCTGTCATTTTCTTCCACAGAAAAAATAAAAACTGCACTCACATGGGTACTTGCTAATGTTGTCAATTTATTTCCCTCTGAGGCATCATTTTGTCATACTATTTGATAGGTACAATGATGCTGAAATGGCATTTTAGTTTTATCACAACTTGTGGCAAACTTACAACCAAATGTAATACCACAAGCACTAATCTGAGGTAGGGTGCATGATACTTTAATGAGGAATCCCATGTTGGCCAATAATTCACTCCCTATTAATTATTTAGCCCCAAGCAACAGGTAGAACCCAACTACCTAAACATTTGCAAATTATTGGCTTTAATGCTCATAAGAAGTTATCAAAGTTAGCATTTTGGTAAATTAGCATTTTAACTAGACTTCTTTTAAGTCTTTCAACTCCCTGAGGCAGTATGAAAACAACAACTGCGAATTTGACTCAAATTTGCATTTCATACACTATACAGCAACAAACAATATTGATTTTCAATTTATTTTTCTTTTAGCATCACATTTACAAGCAATAAACCGTTTATCTCAAACTATTTGCCTTCAGCCAACCGTTTTCATTTTAGCTGAGAGTTCCCATATATTCAACAAAATAACGAACAAGTTGGTGATATTGGGTGATACCCTCATTCAATGACTTATTATTTCTGGTTCCCCACACAGATCTAACAGTTCCTCGTGCCGTGTCATATGATACAAAATTTGCATATTTTGCACTCTTTGAAATTTGTGCCCTGGGCTCTAACTCTACTTACCCTGCTTTAGATACAGCACTTTGTGTGTGTTTATATTTTACTGGATCATCTCAAAGTTGCAAATATTTGATTTTTCTATTACATATTTGTTAAAACATCAAACCCAGATTGTTAATTTTATGTAAACAATTCAATAGATTTGAATTTTGTGTACAATTTCACTCTGATAAATATTTCAAAGTTAGTTCAGTGATTTTTTTTTCTCAAAACATTCCAGCATTTCCGACCAATTATTTATTTTAGAACATAGCTTAGAAATGCAATTTCAATTTTCCCTAGCGATGTAAATTTTTGATGACAACAGTAAAACTACAAAAACCGAAAAAAAATTCATGAAACAAATATGTATCCATTCATTCTACTCGTATAAAATGTACATTTTGCACATTTTTAAAATTTTCATTTAAACAATTGTTAAAAAGAAAAATAAAGAAATAGAAAACTTTAATTTTAACTTTCTTAAAACAAGTTTCGTTATTTACTTACTGAATTGACATCGAGGTCCGTAATATCCGTGTGCACAAGCGCATACTGAGTTGAAACACATTCCTCCATTAAGACATCCCTCTAGGCATGCACCTGCAAAAAGAAAATTAACACAAAAGCGTCATCACCGAGAAATACATTATTTTTCAGTGACACATTGCACCGCCATTCGGCTGCATATCATTTTTAATAAAGTTTTTTATTAAACACTTTTTCAGTTGACATGTTGCAGAAGCTGCAAAAGCTGCAAATAAGGGTGAATGAGAATTAAGATTTATAAATCTGTTAACTTCTTATTTAATCGTAAATAAATTTTATATAAATGTTTTTTTTTTAAATAGAAATGTTAAATTTTATCAATAAACTCTTCTATGTTTTTCTAAGTTAAAAATACTATCTGCATATAAAAGGTTTTCTCAGAATCCTCACCGAGTGGCTCAGAGGTGTAATAGAATTTTTAATGGAAAAAATTCAAAACAAGTCTAAAAGAGAAATACAATTAAAATCCCCACAAATCTAACAGTGATACGTTGATGACAACTGCGCAATTATCAACAAAGCTATGCAAATACAAATTTTCTGGAAATATTAAATTCACAAATTTCAATTGCTGCATTCATTTCTAAAAAGCAAATAAGATTTTTTTTTCATGACCGTTCAATCATAATAAAATTAAAATTTTGAGTACTAATTTTCTCAAATTTTAATTTGTTTTTTATAAAATTTATAAAATTTTAACATTAACTTCAATCTCAAATTGAAGCTCTCGTCATAAAAAATGCTACTTTTACTAAACAGAATAAATAGCTTTTTTGTATATTTTTTTAAACAACCTAGTTATCATCTTTAGTTCTAGAAATTAAGAATGAATCTCACTTAACAACCACCTAAAACTCATTTAACTCACCAAAATGCTAATTAATTTGCTAACTAGACACAATGTAAACAGAAATTTATTTACAAAATGTGCTCCAATTATATCCTAAAATAAAAATCGTAAACAAAGAAGTTGACGACAAAATAAATCAGATTATAAATCATCATTGCCAAACTTCAAAAAAGGTAAAATCAAATTCAAATCACATATCTCAACTAAAGAGCCGTTTTAACTTTACCGAAGCGTAAATCCTCAACTTCCTTGCCACAAATGGCAATTTGTGGCAAAGAATTTTCAGCTCATCAAAGAGTTACCAATTTAATACGAATTCATACTTTAACTTAAGCTACAAAAGTTCTAAATCTCTAATATCAATTCTTAAAAGAGCACTTCATTATCAATTGCTAATAACATAATCACGGTTACATAATCTAGTTTGTATGAGAAAGTGTTGAATGTTTACACAACTAACTTGATTATTTATTTTAGAAATAATAAAACTCAAGATTTGTCATTAAGCGGTTTCTCTTAAAAAATTAATTATTTGTACAAATGTTTGGATTAAATTACCACTTGAACCGAATGAAATAAATAATTGTTTGCTTTTTCTTATTCTTTACAATTCCCTGGTGAGAAGTAAGAGAAAAGAGCAAACAAATCCTGTTTTTATTTTATTCTAATTTGCTACTTTTTCCTATTCCATATCTTTAATAAGCAAGCTGAGCAATTAAGCCGAAATAGCAAGTCTCTTTAAAATAAAATCGATTCTTCATTTCCTTTCAGTCCAAAGAAAACAACAAACAGTCATTTTAAACAATAGTGTACGAATTAATTACAATGAACTTTTTTTATTTGCTTACAAGAATAGCATTAATGACGTCTTCCCAATTCATTAGTCAAATAATGCAACAAATAAAAATGCTATCCTGAATCACAATTAAACAAAGCAAATAGAAATCGAATTGAAGGAGTGACCCAGCTTTAAAAATATTGTTTGCTGCACGTGGCACATACCACCAGATGGTGACAGACTCTTTACAGCGCCATCTGCTGCTTTAATTTACATTTTTTTAATCAATTTTTATTAAGCAACCTAGTGGTTGCAAAAAAATTCAAAAAATTTGCACCAGATTATTTAACCAAAAAAATAAATAAATAAATGTTAATTAAAAAATACGAAAATTATACATATAGCATTTAAGCTAATAATAATCCAGGCTAAAAATAAAACCGATATTTTGCACTCGAGGATACAACTTGTGATAATTCTATTTACGAAAATAGAAACCTAAATTAATCTGATAATTTTACTCTTTAAACTAATGCAATAACCAAAGAAAAATACTTAAAATGCTGCATCACCTGAACAAAAAGCGCTTTAAACTTTGTGAAAACCACACACGCATGTGAGCACTAAGTAAAGTTTGAGAAGCAGCTGCCTTCTTTTATCTTATATTAGTTTTAGCTTCATATATACTGCAGACTATGGCTTTCTAAGATATTGGCAGTAGACAAGTTTGACCAGTTTGCCACATAACCCAGTCAGACTGGGCTGGGCCTGGTCGAAATTGTTCAACTTTAAGACGTAATGTCTATTGGTTCCCGAAATGGTCATTCGTGTTCGTCCTAGCTATTGTGGCTCATTAGATACACACGCAAGACTGAGCACAGTTTACGTCAACAATGGCATCTAATCTAAATCGACACAAACCTTGCTGTAACAAAATTAAATAATAACCTCCCCTTAATCAATAATGTTGATTAAGAGATACTTGTAAATCTACAGACTGGTGTTATTGTATTACCTTGTGCTGTTAATAAATAAGGTGGAATAAGTATAAAATGAGGAAAATAAATGGCAATATCAAATAATAAATACTGATGCCGCGCAAGAAAATAAAACATCAATAACAATGAGCAGTGACCAATGAAGAATGCAACAAATTACAGTTTTACGAGACAAGCAGTCAATCAATCATTCAAGTTTGTACAATTTGGTGTCAGTTGTATAAATACAATGCACTTTGATCATGGCAATTAGGTTGATTTTAGTGTCTTTTCTCTAAGAACTCACCAACAGATACAAATAAAGACACTCCAGTTGTAAACAACCTAATTGGCTAAATTAACACTTGTGATGTCATTAAAGTGTTGGTAATTTACACCTTTTTTTCCTCGGTGCACATACAAATGCACTAATGTTGTTTACTAAGAAAATGTTAGAAGCTAATACTGTGAGATAAAGTTGTGAAGCTTTTTCATGTAACTCAATTTATTTATCATCATCTTAACTGCGCATCAATTAACCTTTTGGAAATAATTTGTGCATGTTTATGTAAAAACTTTTTCCTTCTTAATATACTACAAGCATTATTTCGTTGTTAAATAATTTTTTTCTAACACTCAATAATGAAAGAACTCGAAAAACATGTCACTAACTTTAAATAGTAAAACTTATTTCCAAGGCTGCCACCTATTGTCGATTAAAACAAACAACACCAGTATCGAATCCAATCAAGAAGTTGCAGCTTTTCAATGACAGTTGTAATAATTTCTTCCATTTGATTAAATTCATTGCTTTTGGAGAGCAAAGTGTTGGATTAGTTTAGTTCAGCTTTAATACGAGATGAAATAAAATATTCGATAACAATTTTTTCTACTTCTCAAGGCGAAGGAAGGTTAATTAAAATGCACTAGTAAAAACAAGATGGTGACGGTAGAGGTGGTGTTAAACACGTGTTCATCGTTGTACCGAGGTTGAAACCGGAGGGAGGTGCGCTTGCGCACTTAATGACTAGTAGAGGGAACAGCTGGCGGAGTGCGCCTGCAGATTGTTATTAAATCTCATGGTTCCTCCACCACCATCCCTTTCCAGCCAGTCTCGCTCCACCCTGGCATTGCTTCGTTCCGTTATCAGTTGGATGACCCCAAGTGGAACCGAGAAAAATCTCATCGAGTGATTTGTTATACCGAGGTAATAAATTTGTTGCAATTCAATTGGCGCACTCATCTCAACGGAAAGAAACAAGGGCCTCTTTTTGAGGCCTCCCAAAGTGTATCACTCCTTGAGTTCCTTCTCAATTTCCTGCTCAGAGGGCGCTGTTTATTTGTTTGCTCTCCCTATCGATTTTTGCAAGGTTAAATAAACTTGATCCGTCTTCGTCACCGATACGGTTTTTGTGTTTTTTAAAAGCTTTACTTTTAATGCATTGCTTGCCAAAGGTTAAATATAAACAGATTTTTATTCACAATCTTATGTGAGAACAACAACTTGTTTTGTTCGAAAGATTTGCTAATCAAGCTAAATTAAAGTACTTTAATTAAGATAGAAATTACATTATCAACTAATGAATTGAATAAAATGTTTGTATAAATTAAAATATTATTTCCTAGATTATAAATACTACAATTAAGCTATCTCTTGCTTTGTGTAGGTATCTATTAGTGGGTATTAAAGCTTCACCATAATGCTAATATTTACATAGCAAACAAAAATTTCAATTTCGTGTTACTAATACTTTAATAATTTGTGCATTAAATCTTGCAATGAGCTTCATCCGTTCATTGTGCATGGTATAGACAACATCTGTTAGACAATGGGTGTTTCATTTGCACAATACATTTCAATCTGCAAATGAATCTATCAACATGTGTGTAATTTAACTAGCACAAGCTATCAGCAGTAAATTTTCTTGCCATACATCCTTTGCTGCATTTACACCAACTCTTCAGCTATAACATTAATCCCTTCTGACCTTTCCAATAGAGAAGGAAAAAATGTAAACTAGAAAAGGGCTGGTATGGAAAGAGCTGTACTTGACATGATGAAAGAAGCACAACTACTCTTTTCTATGTAATATCCTTTAGGCTGTAGAAAAATAACAACAAATAAATAACAAGCTTCAATTCTTTTGTGATATTTTCTTAGAAAAATGTTTTAAAGAAAGAATTTATCAATTAATTTTTGTAGCAAAAAATTGTCATATACTAAATCATTCAAATTTCAAATTTATTCTCATTGAAAAATTAAAAAAAATAGCATATGTGATTTATTGACATTGAAATAAGATTTTTGTAAATTAACTGTCATGTCCTCGCTACATATGGCTTCAAGCCAATATATATTAAAAACTTCAAAGAGATTTAAAAAATAAAATTACTAAAACGTTGAAGGAAAAAAATATAATAAGTAATTTAAAAATAAAAAGTAAAATTAAAATGTATTTCTTACATAAAAATCCTCATCTGTGCTTTAAGAAGTCAATTTACAGTTATCAATATTAATGAAAGTAATTAAAGAAGAAAAAACTGCTTTTTAATATTTAATTTCATTTACAAACATGAATGATGTAGTGTGATTAATATCTGCAGTACAATTATTATACCTCAAATATACTTCCGAAAAAATCTGTTATCAGTACACGACGTACAGAAATTATGTATACAATGTTACAAACTTCATCTATCCGATTTTACATTTTAAGACCATACGAAGATTATTAAAAAGTTTTATTCTAATACTGTATAAAGAATATAAATATCAAAAAAACTTCCTCTCCTCTTTAAATAAAAATAATCTGATTATGTAAAAAGTCAATGAATTAGTAAAAATGTGTTTCATTTTATTATTCTCATACCCTTGAAATGAAACTATACCTAAGTCACCCAACCTATGCAAAGTAATATTGATTTGTCATTATTAATGAGATTTCAACTTGATTCGAAGTGAGTTTTTTACTTTACATGAAATATGGAATCGCACCGAGTTTTAATAATTGATTAGAAAACTAAGTTGTAGGATGAATTAAAGAAAAGAATCAGGTTAGTTGAAAGATTAAATGTAAACAAAACTTGAATGTCACAAGTTAAATTCTTAATATTATTTCATATTGATAGCTACAAGTCCAATGTAGCATAAGTGATAAGGTTAAATACATTTCCCTACTGAATTTAAGAGCAACACCTATCACCAATTCATGTTTATTTAGCTAAAAAATATTCCTCCATATTTCAGCAAACAATTCCTTATTCAACGATTAATAATTTTTTCAGTTTTAAGTTTTGCGTGCAAAATTAACTTTACTTAGCAATTATTTACAGTGGCACTTATTTTAAAAAAAACTGTCAACAAGTTTGGAAATTTTCTGATTGGCATACGCAGGATTGCTTGTAGAATTGATTAAAATTTCATGTCGAATCTTCAACAGTCATGTTCATGTACTACAAATTAGATTTTAAAAAATATCCAATAAATATGGAGAACAGAAACTGAGATTGATGAATTGAAAATGTGCTCTTCAAGTGTAATTTTCGGTCCAGAATTATCAATAACAAAGCAACAAGAGCTGTAATGTGGTCATTGAATACAAACCTTTATAAGCAATAAGGTCACAAGTGCTCTGCAGTAAATGAAGCAGTAATAAATGAAATAAAGTTCTTTCAATAAAAAAATAGTTTTTTCTTTCTTGGTAGTCATTACTCATAGCTAAGCAACCTAATAAAAATGGTGTACGATATAATTATTTCATAGACTTTGTTTGGTTATCTAAAAAAATGTTAACCTTTAATCTAAACTAAGCACAATTTCAATTGAGAATAGAAAAGTCTTTAATTCATCACCACTAATTCAATATTCAAATTAATCGAATTATGTAGAACTTAGGTATAAACAATCTAAACGATCAATTTAATCAAAATCGATAAAACCCAATATACAGTTCACAATCAGATTACCAATGTCAGTCAATAATAATTAATTGGACAGCAATTTATAAAGTAACAAAAATGTAAAAATTATGCAATTTTTACAAGATCATTGGCGTACTGTACAGCTTAAAAATTGTAATAATTCTTCAACGAACGATTTTTAAAGCTATTTGGAATTCAATGCAGACCATCAATTGGAAAAATTTCATTGTCTTTGAAAGCAAAATCAATTCATTCAGTTTCTCTAAACCATAATGAAATCAATTGGTTAACCCTTGTGACATCTTAAATAAGAATGATTATTTAAAATCTTAACATTTGCCAAGTTCAATAACATGGAACTGTTAATTCTCATCGATTTCCACTCAGTTTCCTGCATTTCCGTCTTTGCTATTGGATTTTTGGTGATCAATCTTACTCAATCATCACCAGTTGGGGAAATTTACCCACAGCACTTCTACATCTCTGTTTGGTACAACTTGCCTTGCTTGAAGCAAAAAGCTTTCTGCTCTTAGATACATCAATTCTTTTTCTGTTCCTGATTTAAGGTAGCACTGAAGAGAAAAAACTCAGCTTATCCAATTTCAAAACTTGGCTAACATTTTTATTTTTATTCACAATCACTCTATTCCTGACCCTATTTATTTAAAGACTCAATTTTATTCTCTATATTGAGTGTAATTTAGGACTAGAATTCAAAAGTGAATATTTTGTTAACCAAAATTTGCTTTAATATAGAAACTTACAGATCAAGATGATTATTTATGCATTACATTGCTTGAAGTGTTATTTTATTTTTATAAGTTGGGAATTTAAAATGAAGAAAATAATAGAAATTTAATGGTATCAAATTGTTGCCTTCAAGAGAAAGAATTTATTAAAACTAAATTATTAGAGCTGGCCGACGAGTGCAATCATTTTGGAGTTATTTCAAGCTCGTGATTGAAGGAATGTAATAATTGATTTCTCATCTTTCTCCAATATGATAGCTTATTGGAAATGCCAAATATCTCATGAGCATCAATTTAAGATAGAAAACCAAAACTCTATTATTAAAAGTTAATTCGAAAAATATTTCGAATTTTTTTTAAAAAAAGTGCTTAAAACATTAAATAAGCTCCAGTTGTTACAGAAAATTACAAAATTGTTTATCGGTTGTGTTTAAAAAACAAAAAATGTGTCCTAATTAATCATTAAATAAAAATGAAAATAATTTTTAATACAATGCCAGTTAAAATGCACTAAGTTAAAATCAATCAAATGACAGCAGCCATTTATAAAATGGCTTCTCATTTTTTGTCCACTTTTTTGCTGACAGTTGCTTTAGCTCAATCGATTTCTATTATCCCACATTTTACATCCCCTGCTGTAGTTCCTAATTCTTTTCACTCTTATTCTTTCTTAATCCCCAAATCCCTAGTTAAATAATTACCGAAACGTAGCTTCCTTCCTTCATAAACTAGTTAGCAGAAAAAACCCAATGAATGAATGGGAAGGAAACAACACCGTAAATCCCATGACAGAGATATATATGTAGTACGCCTCTGCACCATCTTGTCCATCTGCAGAGCAATTCGGTGCTTGAGCATCTGATTGATAGCCTACGACTTAATCCACCTAAGAAAAAAGTAAGAACCAAAAGTGCTACACATGCGCAAATGAGAAATCGCTTTATGTGAAAAAATTTATGTCGATTGTTTGGTGCGTAGAAAATAAAATTTAAAATGTGTCAACCAGTTGTGGTTGTTAATTTCTTCCACTTCAACTTTAACCTACTCATGACATTTCAATTTTATGAGGGACTTTAAAAACAAACCAGTACAAACATTTATTATCTTTTTTTAATACAATACAGTACAACACCATGCTTCACAAGAGTCATATACCATATTTTCACGTATATAACCTGCGGGTTATACACAATTTTACATACCCTGCACCCCCCCTTCGTGTTATATATGTGTGCATGATATACACCTATTATTTTACAAAAAAATTTATATTTGTTTAACATTTGATTTTTATTTTTTTATTTCTAACTCATCTGCACTTGTATCTGAAAATCGTAAAAACTTTTATATATCTTTATACATTTAAATATGTTTTTAGTTTATATATCTTAATATGTACATATGATATACACATATGGCGTACATAGCCTGTAGGTTATACACGTGAGCGGATTATACGTGTGTGCATGTTATACATGTATGATTTTACCAAATCATAAAAATCCACGAAGTTATACACGTGTGCGTGTTGTATATGAGTGCGTGCTATATATGTGAAAATACGGTACATATGAATTAACAAGGGAACCAAGTAATATGTGCACTAACAGTTTTGGATAAAATTTTACAAATGTGCACAGTTTATTTGTATGTAAACCCTATTAAAGTCATTTTTTACAACAAGGTCTAGAACAGTAATTATAAACAACTAAAGAATACACTATTTGGACACTATTTTATGCAAATCAGTGAGTGAAGCTATCTGCTACATGATATATACGAGTGATTAAAGTAGTTCCAAAATCACCTGTTAGACAAAATATGATGTAATATCATGTGGACATAACTTGATGTCAGACCATGTGACATGTGACATCAAAATGGCAGTCTTAAATAAATTTTTTTCTCAATTGTCAATACAACTAAAGTTTAACAATTGGATCTAGCAATTTTTAACTTAAGTAAATCAAATCAATA
>JAQFZN010001087.1:0-18881 GCA_034687075.1 Geophilus carpophagus | reverse complement strand
TTTATTTATATTATTTTTTTAATTTTATCATATTAAATAATCTTTATCTTAATGCATCCTGTATATGATATCTCTACGCACAACAAGTTGTCATTTCAATCACAAGATGTCCTGATTAAGCGACAGAGGAATTCCTAAGAAAAAATAAATCCATAATACAATATGGAGTAAGCAGTGGAATATAAAGGGGCTGCAGCCGGGAGCTACTTTGTAGCCTCTGCAACCAAGATCTGGCATCCGTGGCTGGTATCTAGCTTCTAAGGCCGGGAACTGTGCTTTGAAGTCATGATCTGGTCTCTAAAGCTGGGATGTAATTTCCAAAGCTGAGGACTTGGCCTCTGAAACTTGGGTCTTAGCAAAATTTTAAATTCAAAATTATTATCTTATGCTACACATTTTTATATGAAAATAAAAATGCTAAGTCCAAATGCAATGCATTTATAAATACACTCATACCTCGCTTTACGGCCTAGATAAGTTCCAGAAAAGCAAACAGCCGTACAATGAATCAACTATTTTGATACAATTTTTGATACAATACAGCATTTTTTTTAGCCATATAATGAAACATTATGGGCCGTAAATAGAAAAAGTGCCATAATTATCAAAGGCCGTTATAGCAAAACGCCGTATAAAGAGTGGTCATATAGCGAGGTATGAGTGTACATGGCTTCATATTAAACAATATTGATAATTGTAGCAATAATTTCTATTTTTTCATCTATAACTTGGTGCCAAAAAAGCGAGGTTTAAAAGCCTTTGCCAAAAAATAAAATACAGACAATTAAAAAGTAAAAATACAGAAAAATTTGAAAAGTAAAAAAACAAAGAAAATTAAAAAAATAATTATACAGTATCTACTTTGTTAATAAATTTTATTAATGTTATTTGGAAATTTTGATTAATTGGATAACCTGAACAACATAGGGTAACTCAGCTAGTAACATATAAAACAATATAAAAATGCAGATTGATGGAATGCACTCTCTAGCTTTTATTGATAGGGTTCCATCTGTAATCGCCACAATAAAAGAACTTAATTAGTACGATAATTAATGCTATAAAAACACTTAAAAACAAAAGAAAAACAATATTAAGAAAAAGACAGTAAAATAGGAAAGCTTAGTTAGGATAGATTACAGTAATGTGTGTCAAATAAGGATCGCACATAGAACAAACATGCCAAACAGGATCGTGCTCGTAAGGGCCAGGCTACATCTCAGGAGAGATGCATCTGTCAGGCAAACGGCCACGCAAATCAGCAATTCCTAATCACAAGGACAATTCTTAATCAGAAACAAATTCAGTAAGTAAACTTACAAAGTAAAACATATCAGCCCTAATAATCATAGCGGGAAGAATTAAGGTATATTCTTCATATTTATAGGGCATAAATAAGAAGAATCTATTAGAATTATGGGATAGCTCAAATAACCATTTTAGATTGGTTATGCAAATCTGCAGCTATTCTAATTGAGTCATTATTACTGATGTAATAACTTAAAGTGAGGCCAATTATGCAACTCAAGAAGAGTGCCAAGTATCTAAAACTTAAACTAATTGACTTGTCTCGCTCTAGTGGCGAAACATTGTACTAGGATCGACAAATCCTGTCACATAATTAAAACATTTGTCCAATTGCGACTCTCAAAATTCTGAGTTTAGGATTTTTGGCTTTCATTGTGATAAAGTCTGGCCAGCCCTGATGTACAGTTTCATTTTACGCTCCTATTAGTCATTGATTATTTCAGGTATATTGGTTTGAACTGGTTAACCTTGTTTTATCAAAGCCTAAATCATAAACCAAACCAACTAATCACAGACATTCATTTAACCAGTTTGAATCAGTTTTAAACCAGATTATGAACAGGTCTAACAAGAAACAATTAGCTGGAGTCGTTGAATAATGATGAATTAATCTATTATTATAATATTCTCTGCAAAACTGAATAAATTAGAAAAAATTAGGTTTAAAAAATTATTTTATTATCACACAAAATCCTAACTTAGGATTTCTAAGTAAAAACCATGATGAGTATAAATTAACTTCACTGCAAAGCAATTATCACTGGGAAAAAAACCGCAAATATTTATTCAATTTATCAGTTGGATTTTTCTCACACATGACATTTAGATTTTCCAATGATGATAATAAATATATCAAAACAAGTCAGACAATATAAAGACGAACAGGATTGTTTTAACCATTCATTCTACTTACAACCGATCAGTTTGAACGTACAAATCCAATGAACAAAATGGATCAATGCTCTGATCTTCACTTGGGCTACAAATCATCCTGGTACACCTCAGACGAAAAAGAAGATTTCGTCTCTGAACTACATCCGGGAGATTTAATTGAATTTCGACGCGGTATCGGCGCTTATCATCACTGGGCAGTATTTGCTGGCGATTCATTTTCACCTTCCGATCACTTAACACCTCAAGTGTTTCACGCCGGAAGTGCACCTCGTTTCAACTTCGGCAATGTGTTTTTCGGCAGTATGAGTCTTGATAAAAGCCGGCACGGAATCGGCGCTGTTCAAATGGACCCTTTGTTCGAGGTTTGGGGTACAAGTGACGCTCGTATTAATAATAAACTTGATGATAAATATGTACCATTTGAATGCAGTACAGTTGTAGTTCGAGCGTTAGAACGGATTGAAAATCAAAGAGTTTATAATTTTGTTACAAACAACTGTGAACATTTTGCTAAATGGTGTAGGAATGGAGTTAGTGAGAGCATGCAAAGTGAGGTGTCTCTAAAAACTGGTTTCACAACAGCTGTTAGCTTTGGTTGTGTGGCAGTATTAGGAGCGGTTGTGATGTTGTTGCAGATGAAGGAAGAATTTGAGGACGAATATTTGTTTTCTGATGGCGTGAATCAAGTGTTTGAAGATGATCAAGAGGAAGATGGAAAGAAGCCAAAATGTGTGCTGAGGAGAATGTCAATATCTCTTGATTGAATGTGTATTATAGTTTGTTATAATAATTTTAATATAAAAATAATGAAATGAGTTGTTTGATTATTTATTATGAATTTATTTGCCATTATTGTTTCTGATATTCAGAAAAAGAGAAAAAATGTTTTAAAAATTAATTAAAATGTAAAAATATTGAAATAAGTTGTAAACAAAATAAAACAATAAATTAATAGATTCAGCTATAGTAAAATTAGTCATTTGAATTGATAAAATAGATAAGAAACTCAGACAAACACTTGACTGGATGGCACAAACAACAGACAAAATTGATAAAGAAAATTACATTATTTTCTGTTTTAATTTGAAAATAATTGCACAGTACAAAGAATATTTCTATAATAGCACAAATAAAACTCAAATAATTTTATTTTTGTAAATTATAATTTTAAATTTTAATAAATAAAACTTTATTTATTTTATTTATATTATTTTTTTAATTTTATCATGTTAAATAATTTTTATCTTAATGCATCCTGTATATCATATCTCTACACACAACAACAAGTTGTCATTTCAGTCACAAGATGTCCTGATCAAGTGCCAGGGGAATTCCTAAAGCTATTACAACATTTTTTTTCCATTACGTCATTTTGTAATGCATTATCTTAACAATTACAAATAATAAAGCACAGTTATTATTATCAACACTGCATTATTTTACAAAAAAAAGAAACCAAAATCTTCAGCGTTATTTATTCCAAATTATCTACCTAAATTTCAAGTAAACCATACAAAATATTTACTGCTGTTCAAAATTATTACACAAAATGCATTATTACAGATCAATATTATATTTAGCTTCTACTGCTGTAATTAGTGGATATTTACACCAATCCGGTCCTGGAATTATTGCCTTTATTGACGAGTCTTCTAAAAATTATTTTTCCGAGTCATCCACAGATAAACCTACGGTCGCCTACAGAGTAAATAAACGAAGTAAACCTGTTGCAAATCAAACACCAATGCAAGAAAACAAGAACAAGGATTAAAATATGTGTTAAGACATTAAGCTGCTTTGCAATTTAAGTTCCTTGACAAGTGTGACAAAAAGTTTTATGAGAGAAATAATAATATAAGAGTGAAGCTAATTTTATTATTTGAAAAGAGACTTGGAGTTGATGAACTGAGATGAAAATGTTGGGTGTGGATTGTTTGTTGCAGTGCTTTAAAATCGACCAAATAAAATCGACATCAGTCGATAATTTGACATTATAAAGTATCGCGAGTGTAGAAGAAATAAATAAATCGTGAAGGGACATTGAGTTTGATAATCAAAAAGAGAATGATTTTCTATGATTCATTTTACATCCTTTTATCAGACTTATTACAAGTTTATGACGGAGTTTTTAATGACAAAACAAGTAAAGTATACAAAAACCGTACGGAATATCATAATGAACAGTTGAAATTTTTAAAAATATTTTCTTTATTTTTTTTGTAGAGAACAATGGATGTGAAAATATATGCAGTTTACAAAATTTATGGATGTGTAATTTTCAATGGTTTTTTAGAATCGTAACATATTATTACGACACATTACAGTCAGGTTTGTATTTGAAAAAGAAACGACACTGTGACGTACTTGAGTCATACGGAAGCAGCCTAGGAACATCATATATTTGTTTGAGTTATACATGATGTTTCACTTGCTAAAACTACTAGTTTAATACTAATATGTCAACTATTTAACAGAAAAACGTTTGATGATTTAACCAGAAAAGGATTTCAAAGTTGTAAAATGATGTATAAATTGTAAAAGAAGACTTTACACTACTACAAATTTAAAGTTTCTGATATCTTGTTAGAATAAGAATATAAAAAAAAATACATTGGCCATTTTTAACTAATATTTTTGGACTTTACGATATGTAGTCTGCCAATGCAAATTAATTCTTTGCTATTCCTCTATCTTTTTATGTGAAAATATTTCTTTTTCTGTTACAAAAATTGCAAAAATCACAAAAATCACAAAAATCACAAAAATCACAAAAATTGCAAAAATAAAAACAACTGTTTTATAAATAAAAACACGTTTTTTCTTATTTTTATTGTTACATATGAGAAAATAAAATTGGATTAAACTTACAACTTATTTAACAACTTTATTAAAATTATAAAATTATAAAACGCTTGAAATAAACCAAAAACAAAATAATTACACATACACAAAAGAGCATATCAACTTATGTTGCAACACTTCCCAATCATAAACCTGACACTCTCGACTACAATAATAAACCTTTTCACAATTGGAGCAAGTTACTGACAAACTTCCAGCTTCTCCACACGCACGACAGCGAGTTTTATCTCTTTTCTTCGGAAAACAAATAATCTCCTTCGCATCCATCAGCAGATATTGGCCGTTAAAATATGGATTAGTAATTACAAATCTACATCCATATCCAAGTAAATCTTTCAAGTTCGCAATTTGGGGAAAGTCTGAAATTACTACACGCCCAATAAAATTTTTATGATCTTGCACTATTAATTCAATTTTTGATTCTCGTGAGTTGTAAAATGGTTCGTCGATTATGATAAAATCCATTACATATCCTATATAAAATTGTTCTATATTACCAAGCAGTATTTGACCTAAACTGAGTGGTGGCAAAAGCACTCTGAATATAAATTTTGGCAAAAGTTGAAAATTTTTCAGTATTTCTGGACATTGCTCTTCTTCTGGTATTGGCATAAAGTTGATTTGTTGGTTGTTGCTCGAGCATTTGTACGGTATTGTTCCTTTATTTTTGAAAATCTTTTGACGATGTTTTATGATTAAGTTCTGTTCCTTACGTATGGAATTATTTACAGTTGATTCATCAGTGCCACTACGATCTTGATGTTCCATTGTTCGCTTTTGGCTAATTTTATTCAATTATCTGTTGACTGAAATTATTTTAAAATATTAAAACGTTTGATATAAAACATCTTACCTTAGAATTTCTACTTATTGAAAGTTAGCGAACAAGTGATCTGAAGATCTTGTTTTTGAATTACGTCACTTCTAAATTGAATTTTATAAAATGATTTAAATAATAACCGTTACGTAGAATATTTGAATATATTTGCGTATAAAATATATTAATAGTATTAAATTAAAATTGGTGTAGTTTATTAAGGATATAATCATTATTTCACTTGATAAACAATAAAAAAGAGTAAGATTAATCTAAATTTTAAACGTAAATAAGGAATAAATCGACAACCCCTGCAAAATTATGGATCAAGTCGTGTATTATTTCCCATAATCCTTTTATTTCTGCTAGAAAATCTCTACAAATCTAACTGCCACTTGAGTTTAATTACTGCCACCGTACAACTCGGATCAGATAAATTCAGTTTCATAATGTCTGTCTGCTTAGTGCAAAATTTAATCAAAACTTCTTTCACTGATCTTTATGTACCACGTCACCAAAATGGTAATAATTTTTAAATTTTTTTCCGTTACGAAATTCAAAAATTTCCGTACATTCGCTGATGTTTCTTTCAGGTCCTGATTATGAATACCCAACAACAGAATGCCGAACATGGTTTCCTACTGGAACTGTAAAAATACCAACTACGAGCAACCCAATGTCGATGGTGACATTTTTTCGAAAATCAGTTGAGAAAAACCCGAATAAAACAGCAATGGTTGTGAGAAGAAATGGAATTTCCCAAAAATGGACCTATGCGAAATATTTATCAGATGTTGAATTAGTTGCTAAAGGATTTATAAAGGTAATTTTATTTTTATATTATAAAAAAAAATTAAAATGAATTTTTCTAGCTTGGCCTCGAACCGTTCAATGGAGTTTGCATTTTAGGCTTTAATTCGCCTGAATGGCTGATAACACATTTAGGAGCGATATTTGCTGGGTAAAAATTGAAATAATTTTTATAAGAAGAAAATATGTTAATTTTAATGAAATTAGGGGACTACCAAGTGGCATATACGTAACTAATTCTCCAGCAGCTTGTTTTCATGTGCTCAATGATTGTGATGCGAATATCGTAGTGGTTGAAAATGAAATGCAATTGGAAAAAATTCTCAAAATTCGCGATACTTTACCGAGTTTAAAAGCTATTATTCAATATTGTGGTAAACCTACACATCCTGACGTGATTTCAGTGAGTAAATTTTGATTATTTTGATTTTTTGTGAATTATTTTTACTGAAATATGTTTTTAGTGGTCTGACTTGCTTAAAATTGGTGAAAGTGTTTCTAACGATGTTTTACTCAAACGAATTAGAGGTTTATCGGTAAATCAATGCTGCATGCTTATATATACGGTAAGAAATTGATGAAACATTTAATTTACGTTTAAAATAAATAAGTAATAAATTATTTAATTTATTCCAGTCTGGTACAACGGGTAATCCAAAAGGAGTAATGTTATCTCATAATAACGTAACAGCATAAAAATTTCAACAATTAATTTTTATATTAAAAAATTTTTATATTTAGATTTCTGTGACTATTAAATCACTTGAATCCAAAATCATAAATATTCCTAAAAAAAATCTTGTAATTATATCATATCTTCCTTTAAGTCATTTGGCAGCTTTAGTAAGTAGTATATCCTTTAAAATATATATTAAAATACATATTTAATTGAAAATATTTGATCATTTTAGGCAGTTGATCTTTATTTCGCAGTTTATTCGTTAGGAACTGTTCACTTTGCAACGCCAGACGCTTTAAAAGTATGTATTTTTTATTTTATTTGTAATTTAAGCACTTAAACAAATATTATTTTATATTATTAGGGTAAAATGGTGGAATTTTTACGTGAAGTTCGACCCAATTTCTTTCTGGCTGTTCCACGAGTTCTTGAAAAGATTTACGAGAAAGTGCAAAATGCTCAAGTGGATATGAAACTACTTTCAAGAACTCTGTTCAAGTGGGCACAAAATCAAGCTGTTAAACATTACATGACAAAGTAAGATTTTATAAGAATAATTAATATTTGGGAAGATATAAGACTAATATTTTCTCAAATACAGAAATTCAAACAACCTGAGCTACAATTTAGCAAAAAAACTCGTGCTCAACCGAGTAAAATCGCAAATGGGTCTGCAAAATATATGCGAAATGTGCGTTGGAGGTGCTCCAATGGCCACCAAAATTAAAGAATTTTTCCTAGGATTAGATATACTCATATTAGATGTTTATGGACTGAGTGAGAGTTGTGGTAAATAATGAAATATTGAATAAAATAATTTATTTTTTAAAAATAAATGTGAATTTGTTCAGGTCTTCACGTTGGCAACTCGAAAGATAATTTCAAGTTAGACAGTATTGGTAATATAAATTCCCTTAAGGAACGTAAAGTGAGGATTTCACATCCATCTGCAGATGGAAATGGAGAAGTATCTTGAAAATATATTGTAATGTTTTAATTTATTTACTAATAATAAAATCTCGTGTTTTAGATTATGTTGCATGGTCCCAATATATTTATGGGATATATCAAACTCGAAGCTGAAACTAAGAAAACAATTACTGAAGATCAATGGCTTTATACAGGAGATTTAGGCACTATTGACGAAAATGGCTATCTCTACCTCACTGGTCGTGTGAAAGGTGCTTGTTAAAATATTTTACGACTTAAAACAAAGTAATAAAAATGTTTTATCTATTTAGAATTGATAATAACAGCGGGAGGCGAAAATATTCCACCGTTACTAATTGAAAATAATGTAAAAGAGAATCTGTCTGTGATTAGCAATTGCGTGCTTATTGGTGACAAGAGGAAGTATTTAACAATGCTAATAACACTGAAGGTAATGTGTAATAAGGTAATTTTATGTAGATAGTAATATTAAATTTTTTTATGTATAAAAAGACTGAAGTTGATCCAGAAACACTTCTTCCAACTGATCAATTGACTCCTCAAGCTATTTCGTGGTGTCGGTCTGTGGGTAGTAATGCGAATTTAGTGTCTGAGATATTGGGATCTAAAGATGAGAAAGTAAAGCAAGCAATTGAAGATGGGATAAGGAAATATAATGACAACGACGCTTTATCGAATGCTCAAAAAATTCAAAAGTGGATGATTTTACCTAAAGACTTCAGCATTGGCAATGGAGAATTTGGTAAATATAGAAAATAAACAAATATACAAAAAATATTTAATCTAAATTGAGTTTATCTTTGATTTCTGTAGGTCCAACTGGAAAGATGAGAAGACCAATAATAGAAGAGAAATATAGTTCTGAAATTGAGGAAATGTACAATTCATCTTTTTGTTAAAATAACTAATTTATTATAATATTAATTGTAAATTATTGTTAAATATTCCATAGTACTAATGTTTTTGTAGATATTACATAGTTATTTGTAAATGTTTTGGATTTATTTAGAAATAAATACTTTAAATAGTTGGACTTGTTTTTTTATTATTTATTTCTTTTTAAGATTGAATAATACAAATGAAAATTGTAATCTAATTTATTAAACTGAATAATATTCATATTTCAAAGTAAGTTAAAAGAATTATTACTTTAATTTGTCCAAAGTTGTTTGTTATTTACTGCAGTTTGAATAAATTAAAATCTAACTAGAAAAATGGCTCTTAAATAACCGGAAAACCGTTTCTTTTTCTGTTTTATAAAACGGAAGTGGGAGTCCATTTATGTTTCAGTTGAACTATTAAAAGAAGTGACGTGATTTTATTTTTACTAGCTTCTATCTAGTTTTTATTCTGAAGTCAGTTTATTTCGTTTATAGGATAAGTTTTTATTAACTTTGTAATGGCAGATAAAATTAAAATTAACCAAGGAGTCAAGAGAAAAAGGTTTTAAATATGATACTTTAGTTAGAATTTATCAATAATTTTAATTACACTAAATGCTTGTATAATTAGAGAAGAAGAAGGAAAAATGGAAGAAATTTACAGCTCTTCCACGTTAACTGAAAACCTGAAAAATTTTATCAAGTTGGTATCAAATCAAGATGAGAATCCTATAAAAACGGTAGAATTTTCCCAAGATGACACAAAAATGGATTGTAGTATTGAACCGAGCTGTTCAGGGTATAAAATTATTTGATTATTTTACATTAGAAATTTGTAATATAAATTATACTGATAATTTATGTAATTGTTACACAGAAACTCAACTGCAACAGAGAATTGAGCGAAAGTATCAAGCTACATCAAAAAGAGGTATTAGAACATGAAAAGTATAAAAATTTAAAGATAATATTTCTCAAAAATAAAATATTAATTGTATTTTTGTTTTTATTTTTATTTTAGGAAGAAATTAATTTCCATTTGATTTAGTTATTAAAGTTGATTTCTTTTAAATTTCAATCACCTTTCTATACATTAAATTTATGAATAAGATTTGTGTACTGTTTTTATAACAAATAAACCTTTTTTCAATTATGTGTATATGTAAAATTTACAGAAATAAAATTAGTACCTTATGTATAAATTGTAATAAATTGTTTTAAAAATACGTAGAAAATTAAATTAAATTAATATTTCTCAATAACTAATATTTATATCTATTATTTAAATTGAAATTCAAAAACATTTAAATTTCACGGAAGAAATATAATTTAATGATCTTACAAAATTCAAATCTTTTATTCTCTACGTCACAATTACTCAAGTAAAACACTCCAGACTTAATTTACATACAGGTTTAAATAGCTGATTATTGTTCAACAAGTCATTCAAGCTTTTCACTTTAATTCGAGATGGAAATCGGACTTACTGATAACTTTTTCACGATTTTTAATACTGACGCTTGTAGCGATCAACCAAAAAATGTAAGTTTTTTTAAATCTTTCTTAATGCTCTCGTGTTTGTTCTTTATTAATATTTTATATAGGGAATGGATGATGTGATAGATATGATAAATTTCATAAATGATCGCTTCGAGCACGGTAAAGCTTTACAAAGTATCGATTTTGAAAGTAAAAACACCTGTAATAAAGTAGACAACATGTGGGAAGCAATGAGAAGAAATAAACAAAACTTCTGCAGGTACAAAATTGTTTTATGTTTAGGAGAAAACAAATAATTTACGTTTTATATTTATTTTTCTAAGTAGTGATTCAGAAATAAATTACGACGAAGAAGAAATTTATGAGGTTTTAGACTTTAATAATCCTCAGCCGAGCACCAGTCGACACGGAAGAATACGAAGGGGCTTCGATAATTCACATCTGAGCACTTTTCGACAAGGAAGAACACTAATTGGCTTCGATAATTCACATCTGAGCACTCTTCGACAAGGAAGAAGGTTTCGAAGCCGGTTTAATAAATCGCAGCCGAGTCCACAAGAAGAAAAACAGATTTTATTTCCAATCGAGCCACAATGGAATGAAGTGATTAGGACGGAATTGACGGATCGGTTAAAAAAGACTGTTCAAATAGAGAGAAATTATATTGAAATGTTAGTTTCTGAAATTTGAGTTTTGTTAATTATATATTTTGATTGTAGAATGTTTGTAATTTTATTAATTTGACTTTTAGGATAGAAAATGAAACTAAAGCTCAGAGAAGTAATTTTGACGAGTTTTGTGGACTATTTGAGAAAGCCAAGGAAAAGTTTCAGCCGCCTCGATTTCATCCTTATTTTGTATGTTAAATTAAATCGAAATGTTTTTAAATGAATTATAAAATATATTGGTTATTATTAATTTACTTTTAGGATTAAGACATAGTTAAGTTTCAATGATGGCAGAGTTAAAAAAAAGTGATGTTTT
The DNA here is from genome assembly GCA_034687075.1 of Geophilus carpophagus. Taxonomy (NCBI): domain Eukaryota; kingdom Metazoa; phylum Arthropoda; class Chilopoda; order Geophilomorpha; family Geophilidae; genus Geophilus; species Geophilus carpophagus. The sequence goes on along the minus strand of JAQFZN010001087.1, from coordinate 7,195 downwards.
TTTTTCAGTATTAATTATTTAGTAATTTTGTTTTTGATTTTTAGATTCGGAAGTTAATTTTATTGCAAGCGTTTTATTCGACTATTAACAAGTTTGTTCATTAACATGACGAAAACTGAAGTTATTATGATTAGTTATAAAAGCTCTGAATGAAAGATTTTAATATTGTTTTATTACAAATTTTACTTTAATTTAAAAAATGTACAGTTTATAATTTTACAAGGGATTTTTATGTGAAATAAACAATCTTAAAATAAATTTAAAGAATGAATTTATTTTTACTACAAGTTTTTGAACTCGCTTGATAGTTTTAATGAAATATCGTCACTTCCTTTAAATAATAAAAGCTTAAACCGTCTATTTTTTATTTTATTACTTAATATTGTACATAATTAACATTATAATTAATCCTAAAAAAGTCACGCGCTTAACTTACATTTTATGAATATGTTGTACTTGAACCAACTTAGTCAAGACGCTATTTGATCAGTTTAAATAAATCCGATAAAGGAAGAATGTAAATTAATTTCATTTTCATAAAATAATTAAAAATAAATTAATATATTTTGTAAGATTTCATCTAGATTCAAAACAATGGTTAAAATAACAAAGCACGAAATTACCGATACAAGAAAACGTAGTATTAACTTAATTTGTAAATAGTTGCAACTAATTTATAGATAATTTTCAATACTTAGGTTTGCATTCAGAAGCAAACAACACATCAGAGAAAAGCAGTTTTCAAGAATCGCCAAAAAAACCTAAAAGTTCAAATAAAAATAAAAAAAACGTCTCAGATTCGCCTTTAACGGTGAACGTGCCAGCAATTGAAAGAGAAGAAGAATGTATAACGAATCCACCAACACTTGCATCAACGATACAAAGATTAAAAGAAAGAGTTAAAGAGTCGAAAGAAATAGACAAAACAGCGCTTGAAATAGGATCCGTACAATTGTTAATGGAACAATACACCTTATTACATTAATAATTTTTAAATTGAATATAAATTACACTAAAATGCTTACAAAATGTATAAAAATTAGGATGAATTTAGTTGATGAATTTAGTTGTTGAATTAATTTTTTTGCGATTTGTATTTTTTATGTTTAGAAGATATAAAATAATATTGTTTGTTAATATATAGAATTTGATAAATGTAATAAAATTTATTGTTAATTTGATAAATAATAAATAAAATGCAGTGATTACTCAAAAGTGTACATCAAATTATTTCTTTCAAGTAAATACAATAAAATATAAAAATCAACGATTAAAATCAATTTTATTTTAAACATAAGTATAAAAATAACAAAATAAATTGTTAAAAACTTATCCAAAAATCAAACTATAAATTTTAATATTCAATTATATCTACGTGTAGTAACGAACGTCACAATTATTCATTAAAAAGACATCTAATTTGCATTTTCAGCAAAAGATACTGATTAAGTCATCCAAACTTCAGCAACTGGATTTAGTCACCATCTGCGATTATTACAAGTCGCTTTAAACCGTTTAATTCTCATTTCGCCACCCAAGCAACGATTTAAAAAGGTAGAAACAAATTTGCTTTGTATTATAAAACAGTTTATTTCTAATATTAAGATCCTAAAATAATTAATTCGTGCGCCATTTATACAAACACAAAAAGCGTTTTTACTTATTTTGCTCTACTTATATTTTACTTTGTTTAGCAGTTATGTCGTGGTTATATGATTTGCTGCGTCGGGGCTATGAGTCTGACAGTGGCTATGAAGGTGATGACGAAAGAGATAAAAAGAGAGCTAAAAAAGAACCAAATGCAAAATCGGCTGACAGTGATACTGAAAAAAAGAAAAAAGAAGCTAAACCAGAAACTGATTCAGAAGCTAAACCAGAAACTGATTCAGAAGCTAAACCAGAAACTGATTCAGAAGCTAAACCAGAAACTGATTCAAAAGCTAAACCAGAAACTGATTCAGAAGCTGCAGCCGCAGACTCTGATACTGATTTCAGTAAGTTTTTGTTTTATTAATTATCAAATTAAGTTAATTAACTTTACGATATTTATGTTTTTAGAACCAGTGTTAAAAACCTGTATGGTTGATTTCCGTATATTTAACCAACTTGAATCAGGTGATGATGTTCAAGTCGTCTATATCGATGCAAATAACAATGAAGTAAACGTTGAAAATAACAATGAAGTCGTCGCTGCAAATAACAATGAAATTGTCGCTGCAAATGATGAAAGTGAGGATGAAAGTGAGGATGAAAATCAAGATGAAAATCAGGGTGACGATGAAAATGATGGAAATGAAGGTGACGATGGAAATCAAGCTGACGACGAAAGTGATGAAAGCGACGATAAAATGGACGAAAGTGATGAAATGCACCAACGCGAAAATAAAAAACGGAAAAAACAAGTTCTTAATCGAGGTAATGTAGAACGAAAGCTTGTAAATTTCCCAAATAGCGATCTAATATTAAATATAAATGATATTATTTTTGTAGAATCACAGATTCCTGCAAACGATCGAAGCAGTTCTCCAAAGAAAGCTAAATTAGAAATCGATGAAGATCAAGAAATGCATGATGATTCACAAGTTCTACTTCCTCTTTCAGAAATGCCTGCTGGACCAAGTCGTGTTCTGGCCGTTGATGACGTTCAGAACGTGGGCGATGTATCAAGAATGCGTAATTTTGCGGATTCGGATATGGTTGGAAACTTGAATAACTTTGGAAATGCGGGCCGTGTAATGTTGCGGGTTGATTCAGATACGGCTGTCGTTCCAAGCGGAGACAACGTTCTAAGTGACGATAGTTTTTCAAACGTGTGTAATGATACAGATACACGCGCTGTTCCAATTGTAAGTGACTCTCCAATCTTGCGGAATATATTAACAGCGCCGAATACACATACCAATTATCGCTCCGCCGCAAATAATGGTCCAGTAGTAAATAATAGTGCTCAAAATGTTGCCACTGATCAAATGAATGTCCAAAATGCAGCTAATGAAGAAATGGAGGCTGAAAATGCACCGGATGAAGATTCTGTTTCGAGTGATGAAGAGTATTTTCAGAAAAAAGATTCTCAAACTGAAGATGAAGCTGAAAATGTAGATAATGCTCAAAATGATGCTCCAGTTGTGGATGATTTACCAATGGAAATTGATGATGCTGTTGTTCCTGAAATGGAACACCATTTAGAACAGCTTGTTCAATTGTATTGAAGAATTAAACCAAAAATTGAACGCTTGAAGATGATTGTATAGATTTATTTTTTTAGGTTAAAAAATTATTTTTTGTAGTGTTTTAAGAAGTTTTTCTAATTATGTTTTGTAGGTGTAAATTACTAGTTTTTTTGTGTAATTTTGTATAACTTATTTAATTTTAATAATGCTAAAATAAATTAGGAACAAAAATAAATTTATCAGTAAGAATTTGTTTATAATCTTGTGAGTTTTATTGAATTTCATGGTTGGGATTTGGTTTGTATCTTTTAAAAGTAAAAATAAAAAAAGATTAATAGTTATTAAGTTTTGAAATGTTAAAAAGTTTGTTAAATTAATTAAATATTCAAATAAGCGCTAAATGAAATAAATATAATAAATTTTAATAATTTTCTGATACAAGATTAGTTATTATTACAACATACAATTAAAAAATCTAACTTACAAAGTTATTGCAAAATTTATTATTTATTTGATTTCCATTTAATAATTCCTACAACGTCACAAATATTCATTAAAATCAGGTGTTAATTTGCATACTTGTTTTTATAGAAAGACAAATCAAATCACTCACACTCCCAGTAGCAGTTTTCTCAATATCTTTCTTGACACTTCATCAACTACCTGAACCAAAATAGTTAAATTATGTAAGTAGAATGTATTTGCTTTTACAAAAAGTATTTAATCAAATAGATGAGTTGTAATAAAGTTACATTAATGCTATAATTCTATAATTTTACACTTTTTATTCATTTCATAGATATTAATAATAAAAATAGAAATATTCTCATTTTTAATATAATTTAACATATTTGTATTCCTCCAATTTCCAGAATAATTAAAACTTAAGCAATGGGTCGAGTATTGGAACAAAGTCCGAAAAAAAAGCCAAAATTAGATGAAACTGATGTTGTAGATAAAACAAACCACGCCACTGATGCAAATAATAAAGGTAAAACGAGTGTTGATAAAATAATAAAATTGAAAACTACTCAATTTTAAAATTCTATTATGTTTTAATACAATTTTTAAATAAATTTATTTATATTACTCATAATAGGCCCTGAAAAACCTACTATAAACAGAAACGATAATGTCTCAAAGTCAAACAAAGTTATCAGTAAACCCACAGCAAGCGAAGATAATAAACCCGCAGAAAACGAAGATAACAAGCCCGCAGAAAGCGAAGATAATAAACCCGCAGAAAGCGAAGATAATAAGCCCGTAGAAAGCGAGAATAGTAAACCTATAAGCCAAGTGGTTAGTAAGCCATCAACAAGCAAAGTAGTTAGTAAGCCATCAACAAGCAAAGTAGTTAGTAAGCCATCAACAAGCAAAGTAGTTAATAAGCCATCAACAAGCAAAGTGATTAGTAAACCTTCAACAAGCAAAGAAGTTAATAAATCTGTATTAAGTGACATTACATCGGCGAGCAAAACGGAAACTGAATCAACGAAAAAGAAACAAGTTAATAAAATCATTCTCAAGAAAAATGTTGGCTTTAGCCACAAACCAATGGCTTCTACTGCTCTTTTAAACTTTGTAGGTACAGATTCAGCTGAAAGTTCTGCAAAATATGTGGATGAAGATGAAATGTTGAATGCTGCTTATCCGGTCAAGGATCGCGATCCGCTTTTGAATCGCAATCGCGTCCGAGAACGTGATCCACTTTTATCTGCTTATCAAATCAGACCTGTTAATCCGCTGTCGGCTAGTATGGATGCTTTGGCTACTAATCCAGAGGACAGAGCGAGGTTAGAGGAAGAAGCTAGATATACGCCAAGTGATTTATATCTATTAGAACAGTATAATCTATTACAAATGTAATAAAAACAAACAGCGGGTGATTCTTCAGGATTTTTGTGATTTGATTAATTTTAAGATTGGAGTTTATTTTTACTAAATGTTTTAATTTAATAATGAACAGTAATTTTCTAAGATTATGGTTATTGAAAAGTAAAATGTATGTTTTAAATGGTTAATGTTATTGTATTTTTGTGTGTTGAAGTTGTATTAATAAATTCGAATTTTAATTATTTTGTGAATGTTTAAAAATGAAAATGTAAGCTTTCTAGTATTAATTAATTATGAAATAAATATTAAAAATTTGATTGATCTTAATTTTTGATTATTTTAGTCGTTGATTTTCCTAAAATGGAATTATTAATTGATACTGTTAAATATAGTTGCTGAAAACTATAAGAAATAACATCTAATTTAAATATTACTAAATTTTATATATTTGTTAAAAATACGTACACTAATTTGCATTTTAAATGACAAATTGACTACATAACACTAGCAATTGGATTCATTCACCACTTACGCTTATCACGTAACAGAAACAGCTGTTTTAAAACATGTAAGTAAAAGTTTGTTTTATTTTACAAAAATTATTCAATAAATTAAGATAAAATGACAATTTTACAATAACGCTGCTATTTATTTTTATGGAAAATTTCAATCCGATTTTATAAACACAGTATTATCAATATTAAAGATAAAAAGAAACCATTCGTATTTTTGAACATAATTATTTGTTTTTATTTTAATATTTAGAGGTTCGAGCAATGGATTGTAAAAAGCAAAAACTGGATGAAACGGCCAATTCAAAAAGCAAAAAAACAGATGCAAAAGAAATCGCAAAAACAAGTGATGTCGTTAAAATGAGCGTTGAAGTTGCTTCGAACGATGTAGCTAATTCGTCGAGCGATGAAAGTAATTCGATCGATGTAGTTGGAACGAGCAGTGAAACTGAAAAGAGCGATGAAATTTGTCCGTCGAGCGATGACGTTGGTTTCTCGACGGATGAAATTAGTTCGTCCAGCTGTGGAGCTAGTTCGTCGAGCGGTGAAATTTGTCCGTCGAGCGATGACGTTGGTTTCTCGATGGATGAAATTAGTTCGACAAGCGGTGGAACTAGTTCGTCAAGCGATAGAGCTAGCTCGTCGAGCGATGAAAGTAATTGGAGGGATGAAGTTGGAACGAGCAGTGAAGCTGAAAAGAGCGATGAAATTATTTCGAGCAATGATGCAAAAACGAGCGAGAAGATAAAACCGAGCGAAGAGATAAAAACGAATGAAGCAAAAACGAGCGATGAAGAGTACGACCGTATTTGCGACGAAAAGGCTGCGAAGTGTAGAAAACGGAAAATTTGTTAAAAGAACAACTAAAAAATTAAGCAAGAGCGATTATTATACTAATTTTTAAATTATTTTATTTTTGCATAATGTTATAACTAAACGAGTTTGCTTAAAATCCGAAATTATATCCAATTATAATTAAAACTCATGTTTAAAAATGTTAAAATTTTTAACTGATATTTTTATTAATTGTACAGTACTACAGTATTTTTGTTTGCGATTTTTTTGGATATAATTTGAAAATGTGATTTAGTTTATTTTAGATTTAGAATAAAATATATTTTATTGATACAATTGCATTCAGTTTAACTAAATCAATTTCGTAAAAACACTTAAGATATTACATTTATGATTTTTTGACGAACTACATCTCCGCTGAGATGTACTCACAGGAAGTTGATGCACCAGACAAGACAGCGCCATAATCCTGTGATAAAGACACGTTATATAATTAACTGAACCAACATTCTCTGTAGAATTCTAAAACACTTGAATTATTAATCACTACTTGTGGTACACAGTATATAAGGTGACTAACTTTTTTATAATGAAAAGAAGGACAGTAGAATAGCTGCAGATTTGCATAACCAATCTAAATTAGTTATTATAGCTATCCCTTAATTATAATTTAATCAGGTATTCAGTTGAGGTCATTAATTTTTTGGGATACCATGATAGTACAGCTTGGACAAAATGGCCTGAACTAAAAAAAAATAATGACAATTTTTGATTTTTTGTTTTGGCTTGGAAAGAGGTTCCGGTACGCCAGGGGTCTCCAAACTTTTTGGCCTAAGGGCCACATTGGCTCCTCCAGTAAGTGCCGAGGGCCAAAATTAGGGTGAC
>JAQFZN010001086.1:0-18906 GCA_034687075.1 Geophilus carpophagus | reverse complement strand
AAATTTCAAATGCAGCAAAAATGCTGAATTTGATTTATGTTAAATTTAACGAGTGTAGGATTTAATCGCTAATTACTTCAATGTAATTTGTGTAATGTACATTTTTTAATCACTTTAAAATTGTAAATTATCAAATAATTTCTTTCAAAAAAGTGAATTTTTTTAAAATATATTTTTTCATGTATTCACCAGTCATTTATATCCTACAGAGTAGCAAATGTGGCATCTGTTACAATCTTCTTTTAATAATCTGCTTTTTCATGTCAATACCTAGCAGAACAAATCTTTTTTTCCCCTCTTCATCCACATCTGAAAACCTCTAACATCATTTTTTTCCTTTCACTCTTTATTCACCTGAAGGACTTCTTAGCAAGGACTAGTGATTGTTCCTTTCCTCATGTGATCCTCTCAGTCTTGGTTTTAGATTTGGAGAGATAGAAAGGGGAGTGGAATGATGTTCCTCTATATAACGATGACTTTTGGCATTGTCACAAAGGTAGCAAAATGTAGGTTCAGTCCTATCCACTGATTGATTCTCGCTTATAAAGTGAAGCAAGTGGGAAAAGATGGCTCCACCCTCAAGGTTTTTCTTTTATCTTGTGATGTTGTCAATGAGTAAAAGTGACAAAGCTTTGACTATTGGAAATATGTGTGCTGGATTTTTTTTCACTTTTAAAACCACCCATAACCTGGTTTATACTTGTTATGTTTGCGCAAATGAAATTGCATTTTGTTTTGTTATTGGTACTAAAAGGGTGTGTTGAAGTTTCGCAAAGAAAAGATGCTGTTTATGTTTTGCTTGTTGTGTTTGCATAAAAGGTTAATTTTTGTTTGGGTTATGGTAGTTGTTTGAAAAGATGTTATTGGTAAATTTTATTATGTTTATTGAATCGAAGCAATTTTCCATAAAGGAAGATTGGCATTTGAAGTATTCGAAGTTGAGATTGTATATGAGATATCCAGAGACTGGTTAAAGTGAAATTAATTTCATACAAACCACAGAGTTTATGTTAGGTTATAGTTGTAGTGAACAATTGTTGATGGTAATAGAATGAGGCAATGTAAACGTTGAAGCGGTCCTTTTCTTCTTGAAAGAGAAGTATTCATTGGCCTTATGTTGAAACCGTGACAAAGCTAAGGACAAGGGTTTGCTTGTTTGCTATTAAGAGTGAAATTTGGTTGTTGACTAGAAAGGTATCATAAAATTTTAATCTTTACATTCAAGTGTTAGAAGGGACGGCGCAAGTTTAAGACCATATAAGGTGGTTTGGACTAATAAAAGAGGCAAAGTGGTGCTTTGAAGGTGATGTTTGTCTAAACTTTTGTTACTTGTCCATCACAAGTTATGTATGAGAAGGAAAAGGAGAACATGCTTTTCTAACTTGCTCTTAAACCGCAAGAGTGAAGAGGCGAATTCAAATCTGACGTTTATTAAAACCGCCTCCCCCACTCGTTTTGTTACGTGTAGATGTTAGAAGAAGGATGGCGAGAAAGGAGGATGCAACAGACTGTGCTGAAAAATCCACATGTTAAACCAAAAACGGAAATTGGCTTTTATCAATTGACAGAGAGGCTAATAATGATTGGAATTTTAAATTTTCAATTGTTTATACTGTATGCAACTGAAAATAGTCGATTGCTAGTGTCAATGTGATAAAAGCTTAGATTTTTCAAAAGAAGTTTTAAAAACTTTTTTATGGGGTGAAAATTAATTAAAAAAAGTTTTCAAATGGAGGTTAGAAAGAGAGGTCGTGAATGTTGGGATATAAATAACAAAACTCTTTGCTTCTACTTAGTTAACTTGTGAACTCTTGTTTAGTTATTATTTTGCAAGTTTTTTGTGTTAACTGTGTGAGACTTTTAGTCTAAAAGGGTTTTAGAAAGTCAAGATGGCGATAGCAAATGCTTTTACATCTTTATAAAGTAAGATATAAGTAATTTTGAGTTCATGTGTTAATATCTTGGATTTTTACTAATAATATAAACTAGATGACGTTTATCTTTCATGATCTTCTAAATGTCATTATACTTTTTTCTTCTATTATACATTTTCTTATTTTTTCTATTTTTTCTTCTTCCTACTGTATACTATATATATATATTCTTTTATTTGTACAATGTCGTCCAAGTATCAATTGTCCTTGTTGAAGCATATCTGAAGATAAATGTACATAGGAAAAGAAAGAAAGCACGTTAATGATTTAAGCCTTTGGCCTGTATGGGAGGAGTTGGTATGACAGTGGTCATAATTCTGCAACTGTTCTTGACCCTAGATATTTTTCTTTGCTTTTTGAAAGATTTATGAACTTACGCTAGAGCACGTATAGTATTATCACTTAGAACATTGGATCAAATGGGTGGTATTGGTAAGACGTTATGTCATTTAGAAAGTAAAAAAAAAAATAAAAATCAAATTTTATTTTTACTTGTGGTTTGGAAGATTTTATTTCTTATAAATTGTGCAAGGAAAAATAGAGTTGATCAGATATTTAAAGGTTGGCGATGGAGGAGGAAAATGGTGGACATTAATTCAAGTAACTGAGGCTTTTAGGAATAGTACATTGTGTAGTTGGGAAGCTGCATTCCTCCCATGTGCCAGGATAAGTTACATTATCTTGATTTACGAGAGTATGTTTCCTTGCCGCAGAATCATCTCTTGCTATCCATGGGAGAGTTATTACCTAAGCGAGGCTATCATTACTCACTAGGGACTTGCCATTTGTTATTGTTTGGCAATCTCCATATACACGTAGGGAGGAGACCCCTCAACACTTGCAGATGCATTCTGGGAAATTTTCTTATCAATGTTCTAGTTTTTTTTCCTTTTTCTCTCTCTTGAAAAAAATTATCTAGCATTAATTTTTTATTTAAATATTTTATGTCCTTAATTATTTATTTTATATTTATTTATTCTTTTTATTTTTTTGTTTTAGGTAAGTCAGTTTGAATCATTCGTTTCTTCGGATCACTATTAAATGCTGTACTTTAAAAGGTAAAATTAATTCTAGAGATTATATTTCTGTGCAGTAGATTAGAATGAAAGAGTATCTAATGAGAAGTTTTAATATACTCTCAGCATCAAGGAGAAAAGACTTAAGCCAGTTAAAAATTCGATAGTTTAATAATATTTTAAAAAATTTAGTGCAATTTAATTTAATATTTAAAAGAATAGTTTTACTAATAAGTGTAGAAATGTTGTTTACTTAAGGACTGTCAAATCAAATCTGATTTTTACAGTATTTTTAAAGCTACCTCGCTGTTTTATGATGGAATATTTCTATGAGGAATATATTGTCACATTTTTTGTTTGTTGTTTATTTTCCAAACTCATTTCATATTAAGGAACACGTAGAAAAAGTTTTTGGTGGAGATAAACATGAGAGCAAAGCTGGCTTTTAGGTGTGTGCTCAGAAGGGGATTAGACACTGCTTCAACTTTAGAGAATCCTTCTCGAAACTGTGGGAAGGAGACGGAGGGTGGGTGGAAAACGTGAGTAATTAGTGGAATTTCTATTATCACTCCCGTATTCAATTGGTGGCACGAAAAAGAAGGGAGCTTTAGTGCAGATCACTGAAAGAGTTTACCGGCAACCGCCAGCTTATCGGTGGTGCATTGTAATAAAGTGTAAGCTGATAAGTTGATAATTGTATCTTAACAAATTTATGTACGTTTAACATAACAGTTAAAGTGATAAGCAGTGTTTGACTGTAAATCACATTTGTAAGTTATTAATTGATGTTCTACATCGAAAGAAGGTGAGAGAATAAGTAATGCATGGAAGAAAGGGGTTGGTTATGATCTGATTTGTACCTGAAGGGTTGACATTTTTAGTATGTAGGAAATTTTATCCACGTCCAAGATGTGTGGTAGGAATTCAGGCAGCATGCATGAATATGCATTTTTCAGGCTTTAATGGCTTGAGGAAATATGTCACGCTTAGTTAGCTCCAAGTTATCATTATGCAAATGCTCAAATATGCCCCTTATACTTCGTCTAAAGAGCAGTGGCCTGTCATTTTTAGCAGACATGTTTGGGATAATTTTACATACAGTTGATTTGATTTTGAGATTTAAAAATTTAGAAAAAGGTTATTTATTTTAAGATATTTTAGAATTATTATTATTATTACAATAGTTTGAACTTAATTAAATGCTATTGTATTATATCAGTATTAAATTACTTACTGCGATGGATTTATCAGCTATTTAAATTGGTTGTCACTATTTATTACATCAATTATTTGATGACATTGGCAATTTACTTGCAAATGGGATTATAGCTAAAATAAGAAAGAAGGAATAACAATTTTGTTAATGTTAGATTTTTTTTGTTTTATATTTTTTTATTCCAACTTTTTGTGATGCATGTAGAGATGAACAATTTTCAAGGAGACAACACATTAATAGGATGTTGTAAAAGATTCCAAGAAAAGCTATATATTCACTTGGTCTGTTGCAAGAAGCAAAGTGCTACCCAGGGACAGTGAAAAAAGGGGAAGGGTCTGCTTTTCATTTGACACCAAACTTACCTCTGCCTTTTCTGCATTGACGCGTTTTATGGATGGGCCCCCTCTCGCCTTTCTTCAATAAGGCGGCGCCCGAGTCTAACCCGTAAAACACAGACGATTCGCCAATAAACGGGTTTTTGGAGGTGTGGGTGCGATGGTTGAATATTTATCTGGTGCCAAAACAGGCGTTGTTCTCGTCGTTGGCAAAGTTTTTTCGTTGCTCGTAACATTGCAGGCGAATTTTTATAGTGGCCCTCTATTAAGAAATGGGTATCTCAGGCTTTCTACTACTATTGGCTTCACTGCTCAACATACGTGCGGTGCATAAAGTTGCAAAATAAGGGGTGTTTTGTGAAGTGGTCAGAATTATTGCTTTTTATATCTACACCATTTTTTGAATCCCCTTTTGCTTTTTTGTTTTCTTAAACATTTTTCAGCTTGGTTTAGTCGTTTGGGAAATTTATAGAGTTAATAGGGTATGGAGTAAGCGGTTTTGAAGGAGGTTAAAAGGTTTTTGCCATTTTTTTGTGGTTAAAAATTGGTTTCGGTCACCATTAAAAAAAGTAATAAATTTCATTTTAGATTTACAGTTAAGTTTATTTTTACTTTAAAGAAGAGCAGCTGAAGTGGAATGCATTTACAAGGCGTGTTTTCTAGCACCTGTTTACAGAGAACTGAATATGAGCAGTAGACAAAGAAGGTGGAGAAGGTTTTGCCAATTTCCTGCTGGCTTTCATTACATCTTGTTAGCGCCAAGGCTTCTGGGATAGACTTGAGTCAGGTCCAGTGAAATGAGATGGGTTGCTTCCATCTTCAGAGAAAGAGAGAGAGAGACTGATAGAAGTACCGTGAGTGGGCATGGTTGAGAGTGGATGGCATTTGAAAGGATGACGCAATTTGGTTTCGAAAGATGACGAATGCAGGTATTAACAGTTGACAAGTAGCATCCAGGTAGCTCTCAACTTCCGACTGCGTTCAGCTCATTAATTTAAGGTGACAGTAAGCTCGTTTTACGAGCCAAATAATTGATTACCGTGAATATTATTGAAATGGTGGCAAATGAATATTTAAAGGAATTTTTTAGAATGATAATTTTTTTTTTTGCTATGGGATGAAAGCGAGTCTTCTTACGTGATCATTTGAGAAAATAATTTGCCGCTCGTAAAGAAAGGAGGCGGGCAAAATTATTATCCCTTACTTCTTCTTCGCTCGTATTAGTGTCAAAATAAGTTGATAAAGGTGTAGACTAGTAGCTGCACACTGAGATCCTACTCAACTGCCTGTGTGGCAACCACCCTTCTTCCCCACATCGTTCACCCATCTCCCCTCTTCCCATATTCCTTCTCCTCGTGTGATGAGCAACGCCTTCATCAGTGCATTAAGATAATGCGTTGCACTCTGCACGCCTTTCTCCAATGCACCAGTTAGGAAAATTGTGCCATTTTTAAAACACTGGGCTCCGATGAGATGATGACACGCTGGGGAAACTGAGGCGACATCTATCAGTTGAATGTGTAAGTTTGGGCTTTGACGGATGCATTCATGAGATTTTTTTATTTTATTATTATTTCTTTTTTACTTTTATTTTTAAATTTAATAGGCTAAAAATAAGATTACCTAGTGATGAGTAAACATGTTATTCAGGTGAGAGTAATTATCTGGGGAAATGTGATGGAAGGATGGATGTTGTGTCAGTTATAGGGAGTTTGATGGTGGCCATTGCTGCACTCGGTTTTTGCAGCATCAGCAAGGAGAGTGAGAGATTGATCTGGCATCGATTGGTGCAGAAGATGGGCATATCTTTGCCTCGCGCTGTGCGAGGTTAGAATTATGTGGAAAAGGGAATAAGGAGAGATGACAAAGTTGGAAGCGATAAAAAAAGAAAGTTAAAGGTGGGGTTCTTCTCGCTATGGGTTATTTATAGTGGTAGATGGAATCGTTGGTGTGTAAAGTGAGGTGTAGTTGATTCGAACGTGCAAGTCAAGTAATAAAATGAATAATGAATAGGGTAAGAGATCAAGTGATTTTGGCGGTTGCAAGTTTTGGAGTTTTGTAGCTGACGTTGTTGTCTCTTCATTGATGCGTCCAAATGAGCTGGAAGAGTAGTGCATGGTGTTTGTGTGCCACGCATCATATTGAGCTGTGGTCATAGCTCCGCACTGCTTTCAATACGCATGATTTATTCATGGAGGGGTTGAATACATCGGCAACACACGCTTCCATCTCCTACTTCCACCATCTTCTCATTTATTATGACATTCTACCCACTGAATTTTGACAGTTTGCTCTTGGGTGTTGGATGAAGAGATGTTGTTGTTTGTTATATTACTGTTGTTACTGTGAGACGGCTTTAATTTCGTAGGCCATCAGCTTCCACACTGGCATGATGGTATTTGAATAGGGGGATAGGAAAACAGTCTGCGAGTTTATATATTAAAAAGACAAAATTATTATGAATTTGCGGCTATTTATTTTTCGGAAATAAGAATTTGCAATTATTATGTATTTATTTTGAGGACAAGTAATAATAATAATGATAATAATAAGCAAATTGGAAAATTAATTTAGTTAAGGTTTTTCTCTTTTTTTTAAAATTAAATTAAAAATTATAATATTGATACAGATTAATTCACTTTTGTAATATTTATTCTGAAATTTTGATATCATAAATGGTGTTTCAAGTGATGATAGCTTAAAATTTGATTAATTTAGCAAATAATTGATGCCAACACCTTTCAAATTATAACAAAAGGCTATTATCAACTAATTACCAATTCTAATGATTCGAATTATGAACTTGTAAGCAAATAAAATGCAAAAAATCTTTTTTTGTATATAATTAAATTAAAAATTGTTTGTAATTTAATTATCAATAAATAGATAATGCTAATTATATTAGTTTTATTATTTGCTACAAAGTTTAAACCTGTCTCCCTCAGAAATAAAATAAAAGTAACTTTTTTTAAGTGGCTAAGTTGTTTGTTAGGGAATGGTCTTCATTAAAAGAGGGTATTCCACCATGTTGTTTGATGTCAGGGCGGTAGTTTTGTGCGAATGTGTTGCTTTACGATTCAGTGGTGATGAGCTGCAAGCAGCAGATGCTTGTGTGCATGTGCGGGTGGATGGAAAGGAAAAAGAAGAGATGGATGTGCCACGATGCCAATTAGTCGTTTTCTTGGATCCAAGCACGAAATGTACGTAATCGTTTTTCGAAGGGAAGACGTTTGTTGTCTGGCATTTGGCAGGAGAAAAGAGACGAGCGAAGGAAAGGGAGGGGTGGTAATTTCAAATTGGATGGTGGCAAAGAGATGGAGTTTATTCATTGCCATGTGTCTGTGCAAAAGTCAAATAAATATTCCTCTCGGCTTTGGAGAATGTCGATAACCGATTTTCGATGAGTAGGAAATAGTGGTAAAACTGATAAATTGAGGACAACACGAGCGAAGGAAATTTTTCTTTATACCCTTCCTTCTCTTTTATATTGAAGGAAATATTATTAGTGATTGATTTTAGAGGTTTATCGTATTGTAGGATGAGCTAAATGAAGATATATTTTATTCCTTTTTTCTCTCTTATGCTTTTAATATGAATGAAGAAGATAAAAAAAGAAATGTCTTTGTGAAGCTAGATGACAATTTATTGGCTGTCGGGATGTGATCGGTTGCATACAAGAGAATTTTGTTTGGTGGATGCCATTAAAATGAATTATATGGTGGTTTACAAATGGGTTTTTACTAGGATGATATGTTTGTTTCTAAATTTTTTTCTCGAGTAATGCATCAGTTTGCTTTTTTTTGTCTTTTTTTTGAACTAGTTGTTCCTAAATTTGACATGCAAATATTGAAATATTATATGGCCAATAAATTGTTTTCTGGTAGATTTCTATTACAGTTACTCTCAGAATATGAGATATAAATTTTTAAAATTGTAAAAAAAAATTTTAAATCTCCAAATAAATCAAAAATGATGTAACCATTTTTTAAACATTATTAGTTTAGTAGAATGAAAAACATTTTGACAAAATAGCTTAACTGTTGTGTAAGCTTAATTCAATTTTTTATTGCTGTCACGTGTTCATACTTGGCCGATCAAATTCATTTTTGCAAAAATTAGCAGTTAAAAATTAGAGTTTATTACTCAAATTAGCATTTGAATTATTTGAAAATAATTAAATTCAATTAGTTTAACGCTGAAAAACAACACTTAAATTCTATTAGCAACAATTAGGTAATGCTGTTGACACAACATAGCGTTTTGTTTCTTTTTAATGAAATACTGTTATGTTCTACATCATACGTGTAAGCCAGTTTTCTGATAGGTTAATATAATGTTATTAAAAGGTGAAGCAAGCAAGCAAAATTTAGTATCATGTCGGTATAATGTTTTAGTTGACTATAGCTTGACAAATAGTGGGTTAGTTTATGTAGCAAATAAAGCTGAAGTAGTGGAGGGGGGTGGATAACGTGATGATAACACTCATTTTGATGATGGGAAGTGGAGAGAAGGTTGACATGTGTCAGCAAAGATTTTTAGGTGCTTGTGTTTGAATAAATATTCTTTCCCCGCCCACACGTTAAGCGTTTTCATTATTCATAACCGTTTCATCAATACTTTTGCAGGAAAAGTGTTGAATAATTGATATTTTCGTGTGCCAAGAAACGGCAGAGATGGATGGAAAGAGGAGCAAAGAAACGTCATTGTTCAACTGACATGTTTTCTTTTATGGGTTTGCTCGACTTAAAATTATTGTTGACAAAGTTTTTCCCTCTCTCTCGTGTTTTAGAGAAATAACAAAAATGAGGGTTCGAGCATGTTTAAAATTTTTATTTCCAAGGTAATTGAAATTCGTATTAGATCGTTCAATGAAATGTGACTAAAATGAAAATTGCACGTTGTTGGAATGAATTGCAAATTGCATTTATTTATATTTATTTATTATTTTTTTTCCATTCAATTTTTTTTTTATTTTTTATTTTTTATTTTTAAATTTATTTTATTATAAAAGTTGTGGAATTGATTTGAAATAAACACATAGCGAATGATGGTGCCGTGAGTGAATCAATATTCAATCCACCCTCTGTTCTTCTTATGTCTCCTTCTCCCCCTCACATTCGCTTCTGCAAATTACAAAGGACGCCACAGGTAAACAATCACGATGAACGCCAGCAGATGGCGTGGGTTCCCACGTGCAGCGTTTGATATTGCCCCAGAGGCTGCTCCCTCCGCCTCCCTCTCTAGTACTAGCATCAAACAACCCACTCCCAACCCCTCTCATACCTAGTTGGTAAAGAAGGTAAAGGGCGGTCAACATCAACTGGACCAAAGTTCTTGGCATCTGCTCCGATAATTTTCCATTCTATAGGAAATCAATAAGAAATTTTTTTTCCTCGCTTTATTTTTAATGGTTTTGTGTGAGCATGATTGTGTTAGGGAAGAGTGATGAATAGAGATAGTTAATTTTTGATTGTAGATCACGTTTTGATGTAAACTCATTTGCTTCTTCTTTCTTATTTTTATTTTAAGGAAGATGACTAATAATTGTGCATCTTTTTAATATTTTTTAAAATGATTTTTTGTGTTTTGCATTTTGGATATTTTATTGTTTGTATAGAAAAAAAGAGCAAATGAGATTAAGGTTTCCAATAACAATTAAGGCCGTCAGCAAAGGATTATTTATTGTAAGAATCACGAACTCATTAACGAATAATAATCTTAGAAATAATGCTATTTATTTGTAATAATCAGTGCGTTATGAAAACTTGCTGCAAGTTACTACTTTGTTAACGTATGTTGACACAATTAATTGACGAAATACAAATATTAGAATTGACTCATTTGATTATATTTATCTATTATTTAAATATCCTCACCTATACATATTTTTATCGCAATTTATTGATGAATGGAAATTCTACACAGATTTAAAATATTCATTGTTAAATATTCTTTCTTTTATACCTAAAAATAAGTAATGAAAACAAATATAAAAAGAAAATTGTTTTTAGTTTTGCATTGTTACATATTCAAAAGAAGAAACATTTTTCTTTCCCCCCTCTCAATCTGTGTACATATTGCTTTTATTTATAATAAAGAGGAATAAGAAATAGGGGTGGAATAATAGATTCGTGCAGAGATGTGTGGGAGTAACTTTCCCTGCACGACTTTCGTGTGTTGCGTGCAATCGCTCTATTACAGTGTAAGGAGGAGTATCTGTTAGCTAAATTTTTCTTTTTTCTTCTTTATTTTTTTCTTTTGACTGCACTAGCTCTACTTAGTGGGTATGGAACCTTTTTAATAGGCCATTAGCAATTCTGAAAGTGTGTCTAAAAGAGGAGTTTTGTACACTAGCACTATCGAAGCTTGGCTGGATTTTAAATTTCTTTTTGTGGTCGATGAAGTTTCATTGGATCGAATGTAATTATGTTTCTTGCCCTTCGTTGTACTTTGGGTGCAATTTTTTTTCTTACTTTTTCCCTCCCGTTTTACATTTTTTTTCTTACCACCTTTTCCCTGCCTTTTTCATGTTTAAGTTCCCGTCTCCATATATTTTAGCTTAATGGGATTTCAGTACCTTTATATACATCATTCAAATTAAATTAAGTGTCCAATGTGGTATATGTCAATGGAAAGGTCATGAGAAAAAGCTTTTTATTTCCTATGAAAATTTATGGTAATAGTTGAATTTAGTGAATTCAATCTGATTATTTACTCAATGGTTTTATGTTGATAAATTTAGAAGACTTGAGAGTATTTTACAATTTAGGACGATCAGAAAACGTAATTAACTCATGTGGCCTCTTAGTGGACATTTGTCTCTGGCTACAAACGAGCTTGCACGAAAGAATTGTTTGTTAGTGGACAGGTGAAGTGATTTAATAAATTAGTGATGGTCAGTGAAGGGAATTTGGGTAGACATGAGTTAAGAGCAATTGATGAAAGCGAGCGAAGGAATTGAAAGGTTAGTTTCGAAAAAAGTAACTAAATAAATAAATAAACTAAGTAAATAAATAAAAGAGGTTTTTCTTTTCTACACTTTTTTCTTTTTTAGAATGGGTAAAGAAATGGAGAGATGGTGGTTTCTAAATTGTTGTCTCTTGGAGTATTAATTTGGTTTTGTAGCCACCGGTGAGTGGAGGCAAATCCCAGGAGAAGCAACGTCTGTGAGCGGTGTTACCCTTGTTTAGAAATGGGGAAACGAAGGGGCATCGAACAGTGCGTCTCTTATCTTTTCTTCTTTTTCTTTCTTCCTATACCGTCTTCTCTTTTCTTTTCTTCATGAGTCAACTTTGCACTCGAGAATCAAACGAACCGTGTTTTTGCTATTGAGGAAAGAGGGAATAGAGGAGATGGGCGGGTGAACAAACCTGGCTGAGTTTATCCTCGTCTCTGATCCTCTTCATCTTTTCCCAGTGAAACATCATCATTTGAAATGTATTTCTAATTTTATTTTTTGATTATATTAATTTTTTTTTCTAAATTTTTTGTTTAATTAAAATTATCGTGAAAAATTGATGTGTGATATGGGTAGTTTAGGTAATATTGAGTTTGAATAAATATTGATCACGAGTAATAAATGTCTTTTGTCATTACGGTTAAAGAGAGAATTTTTTTTTTTAGGTATTGCACACTTTTTTTCATTTCTATTTACGGGTTTGTTGTTGTTTTTTTTCTGTTTTACACACGTTAGAGAAAGAGTGAAAGTTAGTTTGAAAAGGCCTTAAAATAAAGCAGAACGAATGGAATAAAGACGCAAGCTGCTATGGGTGTGGTTGTATTCACTTGTAATTCTCTGCCTTCTTGCAATTTATTTATGTTTACAACCTGTGTATGTATGTCCCGCCCTGTTCAAAGATATTTAGGAATTTTCTACCCAAAAAAACTTTTCAAACTTGATCTTTAATTTAGTATTAAAGTTAATTTTTAAAAAGGGAGAGAAAAAAGAAATAAAAGATTTAAAAAAAAAACTGAAATTACAGTTTTGAAAATTTTATAGAAGTTTTTTTTTAAGCTTTGCGAGTTAAAGAAATACAAAAATTAAACGAAAAAAAATGAATTGATTTTTTAATATTATTCAATTGATGATGATTGTTACCATGCCAACTAATTGCGTCATGTTAGAGTATGCGGTCGTCCCTCACGAGGCTAAAGAGGCAAAGAAATGGCGGTCATTAAGTTGACCTCATCACAGTTAACGACGCGATGCATTGGTGGAATTAAGGAGGATTCGCTTTGCCCTCGTTTATTTCGCTGATTCGGACGATGTATCACGTTTAGGTTGGGCGGGTCTTCTTCCTTTCTGCTGTTTTCTCCTCCCTTCTGCTCTCGGCCACCTGAGAAAAAATGGTGGACTAATTGGTGAGATTGGACATTAACCCTGTGGGGTTAGTCTTTGTATAGGGGCGTGTGAAGAAGCAAAGTGAGTAGCTGATGCTCTATCATTTGGCTCCATGGTCGTTCGCTTGAATGGGCACCGTGCCCAAAGGGTTGAAACAATTTTTTTTTCTTCTTTTTGAATTTAGGATTTAATGGATGAAGTCTTGTGGGGATTGGAAAGGGTTTTTAGGATGTTTTAATTTGTTTTTGTGCGCAAGTGTGAGATTAAGTGATGTGTGTAAGTGATAGAGGTTTTTAAAACGATTTTTTGGGTGGTTGGTGTGTCGACAAAAGACGCTATTGCTGTGTCTGAAAATAACTTAGAATGCTTTCAACAGTGGATCAATAAAGTTGTGCAGGGAGCAAAAGCAACACGGGAGGAGGAGGTGGAAAAAGCCAAATGAAGGACAAAGCTTCGATTAAACTGATCATGCAGATTAAGTCGAGAAAGAATGGAAAAATAAAAATTAAAATAAAAGGAATGTGTAGTGAATAAAGGAAGGTACAAAAGCATGGCAACTTTCATTTCTTTATAGTTTGACATTATGAAACGCTATGTGGTGATTAATTACTGTTTCCCAATCGATGCTGAATTCATTCATCTTTGCAATCGTTTTGGTTCTGGTTGACTTCTCGTTTTACTCGATAACAAAATGAGATTCCGCGATTTATTCATTTTTATTGGGTTTAGATTGGAGTTTGTTGATTTTTAAAAAATAATACAAATTTTTATATTTTTTATTTTTTTTTTCTCAATTTTTTTTTTCAAATGATAAAAAAGGTTTTGCCCTTTTAACGAGTTAAGTTATCCCAGGTCTGGAATCTTAAATGATGCCATAAAGATACGGGAATGATGTTTTAAAAAAAAATTCTTTATCCTTTTTATATATAAATATCTTTTTTTTTTCTGACGGCTTTCGAAGTTATATTTTTAACTCATTCACTCTTCTGACTCAAATATCCTTTTCTTCACATATATGTATATATAGAAATATACACAGACACATACGCAATTGGTGGAGGGTTGAGCATGTCTTTGCTTAAAATTCTCAATAAAACTTTACAGTGCTTCTTATACATGATGGCAGCAGATGCCTCCTCCAGAGATGCTTTTCCTCTTTCTTTATGACCCAATGGGAGTTAATATTTCTCAGAGTTGAAGTGTCAGTAAAGACTCGAGATGGAAGGTTGGATAAAGTAAGTTTCATTTATTATTAGCTCAGTCTCATCTTGTAGAGAGAAGTGAGTTGTGTGTTCAGCAAAATATAACTTATATAAGGTGCAAGTGTGTAAAAAAAAAAAAGAGAGAAAAATTTACATTGAGGATTTTGTTTCACTTGATATGTTCTTTTGGGAGAAATGTGGTGTGAAAATTTGATGTTGTATATGTCGGATGCCATGTGAAAAATCGTATAAAGTTTGTAAGGTATTGATTTGTCGAGTTTATAGGCTCTGGCATTTTGATGTGAAGTGACCTTTGATCTGTTAAGTTGGTTTGGGATTTGAAGCGTAGTATGTTGTTGTTGTGCTTTGAGCCCATCTTGAAGCAGATGCTAGTGTTTTAGGTACAGTTGTTGTTGTTGCTGAATCAGGTCTCTTTTCCCTCTTCTCCTGAGGGATGCTTGCCAGAATGAAATACAAGGCAATGTGTGTTTTGCATCTTTGCATAAAGAGGTAGCTGCTGAACAGGTTTATTTTTAACTCACCTTTCTTTGAATTTTTTTATTTATTCTACTAAGCAAATGGGAAAATTCATTAAACATTACATTGAATTTTTTAAGAAAAATGACAAGTGGCATTTTTAAAAAAATAAAATAAAATAAAAAGGCAAAAATGCTTTTGGCTATTTTATCTATTTCTTGTCCCCCTTAAGACACCTAATTACAAAGTGAGCTGCAGTTTGCCACTCTTACAGAAGCTTTTGTCGTTGTCTGCATGTTGCCATCTTCCACAAATTGAATTAGTATTTTTTCTTTTTAAATTCTATTCTGCATTTGCATGTGAACCTGAAGTGTAGGTTAGATTGGGGGGAGGAAATGGTGGGAGAGAAAGAAAGAGTGAAAGGAGGTACCCTTATATCCCTTCTTGGCTGCTTTTCATTGTGTTCCAATAGGGTAGACAAAAGGCCAAGAGCTATTGTCTGACCGAGAGAAGTCTGGCCATAAACAAAACTTGCTTGTTTTTCAAGAAAAGATTGCATTGCAATAGAATTGCTTGCTGGAGAAGGGAAGGGAAGGGGAAAATTGTAAGACAGAGAAGAATCATTGAATATTTTTATTTACTCTTTTCAATAATGACCTCATAGTTTTGTTTGAATGGCAAAGGCAGTGATTGCATGCCTGGCTGAATGCTCACAATGCCTTGAGAGTGGTTGATGATGTTGGGTGAAAAACAAGTTTTTGTGTAAGTCTTTTGATAAGTTTTGTAAAAGTTTGGTCAATAATTTCTAATAGTGATTTACTAAATCCTCTCAATTTTTTTTTAAATTTGATTTTTTTTTATTATTATTATTACTTTTGTTTTTCTGTAGGTTCATCGGAATCTGTTGTTCTGTAATTGACTTGGTATCCAATTTGTTATTTTTTTATATTACTTTTTTCTCTTGAAACCAATGTTTTCCTTTTATACCATCAGCTTTTCGTATCATTGGTTTCTTGTCTGTCAGTTGTTAACTCAATTGTTCTCCAAGTAAAAGAATAAGATGAGTAAATGTTCTCGTAGTTGCACACATCAGCTGAACATGTCCCATTCTCGAAACAAAGTGAAAGCAGAAGGATTGAGAATCACCGGTATTTTGTTTTTATTTTTTTATTTTGTTGCTTTCTGTGATTAGTTGATAGCTAACTCATTGGAGAATCTGAGCATGCGTGTTTGTAATTGCTCGTGGCAAGTCAGAAGGACAGACGAGAGATGTTTTTGAAGGGCAAAAAGGAACACTGATTAATCGACATGGAGACTAGCAGTGCATTCTGCACATTGTATGTTGCCTGCACCCGCCTTTTTGTGGTCATAAGGATTCAGCACCACGCTTCATCTTCTTGCAGAAGAGACTGACAAAGCTTTCTAACCGAAAATGGTCAACTAATTGCAGTAATAAGGCATTGATTTTCTTTTTTTTCCTCATTATTTATTTTTTCTTCGTTATTTTTCTTTGCTAGAAAACTAGATTAAGTTAATGATTTCAACAGTTGATTAAAAATTTATTATGTCTGATGGTTGAGGTTTTTCACCTTTTTAAGTGGGGGAGGAGAAATAGATTTTCTAAGGGAAAAAATGAGGAAAAGAGAAATTTTATAATTGTTTTGCACACAACACTTGGAATGTAAATGGGCGTTTAATTTTGGGATAAGTTTATTTGTATTCAAGTGGGTGTCTCGTATGAAATTCATATACAAATTACCTCTATAAAGTAATTCTAATATATGCTGATTTGAATTGGGCCATAATAACAAATTTAGAAATAATAATTGTATAATTTGATGCTAATTTGAATTTTGGTGACAGCTCATAACAAAGCATGTGAAAATAGGAAATGAAAGTGACGATGAATTGTGATTGCAATTTAAGACAAAAGAGGTTGAGTTTAGCTTTTCACAATTTGCCCATTATCGTGCTGTGTTATGTGTGTGGCTAAGGAAAAATAATAGGCCAGTCATTATGATTCTGATCAGGGCGATTGTGTGGGTTCCAGTTTTAATTACCATCCAACTCTATTCTAGGCTTTTCTTTTAATCTGTTTAAGAATGAAACCCTCATTAAGATTTAGTATTCTTGTTTCATTTTACTTTTCATGGATTACTCCCTTCTTTCATTCTCATTCAGCCTTATTGGTGTCTGTCGTCATTTTTTGGTTTAAGTGACAGGACGAAGTCTGATTTTGTATAGAATTTTTTCTTTTTTTTTAATATTGTTATTATTATTTTTTTAAGGGGTAAGACTTTTCGGTCTCTTTTCACGTGGAAAACTCGTTTCGACGAGACGGCATGGGTAGGGTGGGTTGGTGATTTTATTATTTTGAGATTTATGTTATTAATTTGAGAAGCAACACACGGGGGCCTAAATTACTCTCATCAGTGTCGCCTGAGCGGACTCCAATTTGCCTCAAAACAAAAGAGAAAGTTTGCAGAAGGAATCATACTTGCTCTTTATACCTTTTTTTCATTTTTTCATTTTTAAAAAGGAATAATTTTTTTTTTTTTGCTTTTTGAATTAATGAAATGGAATTTAAATTGCTACATTCAAAGTGATGTGAGAATAATTTTTATGATGAATAAAGTTAAGATTGAGTTAAAGTTATTGGTCAATAATGATATTTTGGAGAAGATTGTTTGTTGAAGTAAACATACGGCCGAAGCATCGAAGAGCCATGAGAACTTTTACCTCGCTTGTGAAAATTTCTCCCTAGTGGACCCTCTTCCTTGATTGGCTGTTGTTCACCGGAGACCCATTAGCATGGAGATGAAGTTTGCTTCGCGTTCAACTTGCAGCACAACCCGCATTTGGCTCTCTAAGTCCTTTGTATTTCTGTACGGGGAAAAGCGACTGTGTAAAATCATTGATTGCAAACGATATTGCTTATCTCTTGCACAAACCCCAGCTACACGTCTGCATCTGAGGTTGAAATTAAAAGAATATAGGATCCGGTTTTCATTGGAAAAATTGTTTTTCATTTGTTTTATTGGATCTGGGGGTGGAGGATTTGTAGGATGGGTTTGTTATGAATTTTTTTTGTTCAAAAACTTTGATTGAAGAAACATAGGTGGAATTTTGAGTAAAATTTTATTTTGATTTCCCAATCAAAATGAAGAAAAAATTCAGGGGAATAAAATATTGGATTTTTTTTGTACTTATTGGATGAGATAGGTCATGACTATATATACAAATGTAAAAAATATTGATGATGAATATTGAATTTTAAGAATTTTTTAAAATTAATATAATTTTTATTGAATTTGTTTTTGTTTCGAAGTTTAAAATAAATTGAAGGAAATATGTTTTTTGAAAATAAAAATTGAGGAAATATTTGATATTTAGAATCAAGATTGAGTATTTTTAATAAAAACCATAAAAAGATTACGAATTTTTATTGGGATTATCTTTCCTAAGAGAAAACCTACTGTTTCCAATTCTATCAGCTTCGGAGAAAGCCAAACAAGAATACTGGAAAAGAAATTGCACTGAAAAGACTATTTCAGCTCATTCTTCAACATATGATATGCATAGATAATGTAAGATAAATATGAGCACATGAAATATTAATTATGTGAGTAAGTTTATTATTAATTCAAGCGGAAATAGTTGTGTTTTACATACAGTACATGGTAGTTAGATGCTAATGATGGAACTAACTGAAAATGATTTAGTGTGCTATGTTATGGAATGAGTTAAAATATTTAACTGAAAGAATTTAAACAGAAATACAATTAAATTAAATATTAAAATGGTTTTTTGCATCATTTAAAAATCTATATTTAAAAAGAAATGTGTTTCACATTTATTATTTTTTTTTTTTTGGTTATTTAAAGTTAGGACGAATTGAACGCAGCCATGTGGTTTAATTTAATTTAATAATTTTTTTCGTTTAAATTGGCTCTCAATTTATTTATTTTTCGTACATAAATAGAAATTCGAATTTGATTTACAATTCTTGGGAAATATTTGTGATAAGTTTTGTATGACGTAATATTGATGAGCGCAACTGGAATTATGTAGAGCGGATGTGACGGAGTCCTGTTCACATGCCCGCATAGGATAAGTTTTTTTGTTATTGTTCTCAGTGATCTTCCCTGTGTAACAAGTTGTTAAGACGGATTAAGACGTTTATTCATTTATTACTCATTTTCGTGTGTAATCTTAATTATTGTATCGTTCGTATGAGAATATATATTTCATCTAAGTGTTTATGGTGTTCTGTGTATTTATTTTCCACTATCCACTATAATCCATCACAATATTTTCGTTGATAAAATCAATACATTTTAAAACTAACATTACCAGACAAAATAATCAAAAATATTTTTGTTAGA